>WOGN01008102.1:0-11470 GCA_015342105.1 Leptinotarsa texana | reverse complement strand
AGTTCATCAGCTGCTCGGGCAGCTGCCCTAAGTAGAAATGCTCCAATTCCTGCTCTCTCATGGTCACGGACCATGCAGAGAAGGGGATCCGAACTCCTGATGACTTTACAGGCTGTATCCAGTACGATTCTGTCATGTAGACACTCCAAACTTATTATTATTATAATATTTCAGTTGAATTCTTGATCAGTTCTTCACCCATCCTACCAATTTTCAGAATCGCCGACTCTCAGTTTTCCATAAGTAGATTGCGTTAACTCGTCAAGATATACCCTGTATAGTATATGAAAGAGGTTAAGATTTAATTCACATGAAACACTGTCATTCCCAATGGTTCGACATCCGATGTTTCGGAATAAGACACTTACCTTATTGCAACAGCAACAATCTGGATAATATTACGAAATGAAGCACTCAATTCATTAATAAAATTACCACTTTATGTGATGAAAAACTTGAATCTCATCATGTCATCAATGAAAGTACGTAATGACATTCATTCGCTCATTTGTTTTGATTTCGTTCAAATTGAAAGGTGTATATTTTCAGAAAATATTGAGTTTCGGGAAAGAAGTTTTGACTTAATACTTCTCCAAGAGAAATTGATTTCAAAATAAGCTGTATACATATACAAATATGTATAGTTCATATGAAAGTAGTTGTTTCGAAAGTATTTTTGCTTTCATGTAGTTCAATGTTTATACGGAATCAGTTGTTTCGAGAGAGAATTTTTTCCAGTTTGCAACTGAAAGGTTCTTCTTTGCATGAACTACACATCTGTGTATATACTTCATTTTAGAATTGATTTCTTTCCTCTTTTCTTCAAAAAATTAATACATCTCATGGAAGGAGATGGAGAAGTAGAAAGCAAAACAAAATCTTTCTTTGCCAAAAATGATTCTCGCCCAAAAATATACCCCCTCCAATTTATATTGTATATGATTTTCCTATTATTTTTTATCCTCCAAAGATAGGTTAGATTAGGTTCAAAGTGAGTGGGTCTATTCGACCCTCCACCGCAACCCGCAAAGGTTTATTGGGACTCCCACCTATTCATTCTCGACCAAATAAATCCAGCTTGCAAACGACTCTGAATAACTCAGAAAGGAAGTCAGCATCATCATTGCCTTCCAGGCCAGTACGACCAGGAATTTAGAGACGATATTTTTAGTCTTTCTATTGAGGAGAGTCGTTTTTGGCAATTTGCTACCAATCTACACGTTGCTCGGTAGGAGCCAAAAGCTCCCAACGCCTCTTGACTGTTCGAGAATATTATTATTGACTTTTGTATAAGGTTGGATTGCTCCAATCTCTCCGCACACAATTGAATAGCTTGAATTTTCGCTTGAAATACAGTCGCATGGGTTCCTAGGTAGATTGATATCTAGAAAAATGTGGAGAGGAAGTAGATCTACAATGATCTCCATGGCAGCCTATCTCTGTAAACCAGAGATTTTCGCCTGGGCCGTTTTCTGTAAAGCTTTCGAACATCCTCCAAAGAACTATCAGGTTCAAAATTGATTCTTTGACAGCACCCAATTATAGGATTCCTTTAATATACGAAAGTCCTAAGAAACATATATATATATATATGAACAGATATATAAGAACAGATATATATAGGCCGCAGCTCACTGCGGCCCATATATATCTGATCAAGTTGGCTAAAAAGAATAGTTAACATTTTCATTCCTGTCAATTAATGAAACTGATTTTGATAAAGGTGCACTAAGCATACTCGTGTATTGTCAAAAAAATTTCAGTTTCATGGTAATGAACTCCCTCGAAACACGAAAATGTTCGTAGTACAAATACTTCATTCGATTCAGATGTATTATTATAGTTGGGACAGAACTTATCTTGAAAGGTGTTACAAAATACTTGGGGCTAAATCTTGACAACAGTTTTCGTTTTAAAACACACATTTTGCAAATTTCGACGGAGTTACGCAGAACAGAGCATTTCTGAATGAAAAAGTAAAATTATACTCTGAAATATTTTAGTTCTTAGGTCCGGGAATTTTGAAGAGTGATAGTTTTAGAATCCAAAAGCTCCAGAATGAATGAATTAGGCTCATTACGGGTACGAGGAAATGAGAATACATTTCCGTCTGTTCGGGGATGTGGGTTATTGAATATGGAATCCAGACGAACATTTCATTCTGCAACATTCTGAATTCTCAAAACAAAAAACCCTCCTATCTTTTCGAAAAAATATCTTTTAGAACTGACGTTTACCATCTTAACTTGGTTTCAGGACACATTCAACAATACATCAGCATAAAACTTCTCTATTTCGCTGATCTTTCACTTACCATATTGCCTACTCAAGTAATTGGATACCCATTGAATATAAACCTCTGACATCAGGAAGCTTTAAATGAAAGATAAAAAATATCTTCTTACAATGAATAGATCCGAATATTACTGGAGTTTTTCCCAACACCAAATCGTTATTTTTAACACCTCGACACGTGGTGATCAAAACACGTGTCGAGGTGTTGAAAATAACGATTTGATGTTGAGAAAAAACTTCAGTATTATTCATTACTACATTAAAGGTTCCAAACAGTGCATCATAAGTAATAAATAGATCCAACTATGGAATTATGTCGAAATCAATCAAACTTTCTCCAAGCTCAACAAAAAAAATATAAGAATTTGTATTTCAATTTCGCTGTATATACTTGTTGCACTGTTGTTGATAGCATACTGTTTTTCTTGTTTTTCTCTCTATTTCTTCTGTTCTTACAGTTGGATGGAGGAGTAATATATGCAATACGATGATATTGAATCCTGTCATTTGATTGGTTGTAATTGTATGGAACCATCGATAAAAAATGAAAAGTTGATGAATTATTTCAAAATATTGCCAATATAAATTTCTCATTGAACGGTTATTTTGATGACAATATTGATAATTTCGATTGAATGAGACAATATTAACGACTAAAATCAAATAAGGCAGTACGCTTGTAAATATTCCAAAAAACTTGAAGTAGATCCAATAAGTGTATTTTTATTATAATACAAATGAATGTTAGAGTTTTATTTCTTGATTTTTCTTAAGAAATTTTTTTTTGTTCCCTTGAATATATAGTCTTCCTGAGATATAATACTCCTGTGCCTGCGTTTTTTCCGGCCTAAAATAGTTGGTCTATTAGTTGAATATATGTGAATATTTTTCAGATATTGATTTTCAACCATCCTATAATGCTCGGTGTCATATTTCATTTTTCAACAAAATCATTTTACCCATTTCAACAATTGCAAATTTACGCTTTGTAAAGTAGACAAAATTGTGGTGAATGTGGAATTTCTGATCGATATTTTTTTTCAGAGCGGTCAAACTCCGCTGAACATCGCCCAGAAGCTAGGATATATCACTGTCATCGAAACCCTCAAAGTTGTGACGACAGTGACAACAATCACAACAACAACGACAACCAATATTGAAGAAAAATACAAAGTCCAGGCACCGGAACTGATGCACGAGACCTTCATGTCCGATTCCGAGGAGGAAGGTGGTAAGGCTTCAGAAATATTCATAGTTGCGCTATTTGTTGGCTGCTTGTTTTGCATTTACATCGGGAGAATTCTCAAAACATCATAGTTACATTTAACGAATGAAAAATATGACGGGTTTGTAATTGACAAAATAACTAGCTCCACTAGCAAATTACCATTTACCATCAATTCACACATTATTTGAATTATATAAATCAAGATTGGAATTTCATAACATATATTATATATTTTTTTCTGATTGATTCAGCCGTTACTTGATGAAGATCCATAGTTAGTTCAAAAACTACACCTCAAGAGTTGATCTCCACAAACTTTATTCGAAAAACATGTTTCGCTAGCACAGTAGCTTTCTCAAGTGATTTGAATACTGCAAGTTGTTCTTACATTAATATTTATATACTACAGGTAATCACAATTGAGACTACCTTTAAAAAATTATCTAAACCTCTAGCTAAGGTACCTGTTCAATCTACATCAATAATAATTCTTTCTTGGTTTTTAAGAAAACTAGTTCAAGAATGGTTAACTAGCCAAATCTAGTTGGTCATTCATCAGAATATTTGAATTTTCAAGTTTATTAATTTCCATTGCTTCCAAATGATTCAGTTTCATACCTTAATTTTCTATGTGCAAAATTTCGAACTCTTCATTGAAGATATGATTTTCTTCTTGGAAGCATGTTGAATTTGTTTTCTTATTCACATAGCTCGTTTGATATTCCTGGATTCGATTCTTAAATGTTCTGCCACTTTGACCAATATATACCTCAGGGCAGGTTCCACAATTTAATTTATATACTCCTGATTTCTCGAATTGAGATGTTTTGTCTTTATTATTTTTAACTAACTTTTCCAACGTATTACTTGTTCTATATGCAATTTTAATATGTCATTTCCTCAAAAATGGAGCCACTTTTTCCGTTGGGTGTCATAAAGATATCAACAAAATTCATGACAAATCAATCAATTTCTTGGACTTAATAATTAGCAGAAGGAACACCAAACATGAATTTTCAATTCATCAGAAACCATCCTATACGAATTTTACTATACATTACGATTCTACCCATCCTTATCAACACAAAGTAGTAGCTCATGATATCATAAATCACAGATTAGTCAATGTTCCTCTTTCAATAGATTATTTCAATAAAGAACTTAATATCATCAAGCAAATTGAGGTTAACAATGGGTTTGAAGCTGAATTAATAAACAAAATACTTGTCAAGAAAGTCTACGCAAAAGCGATTCGAAACGATACCTAATCAAAATTATAGAGCTTCAACGTATTTGGACAACCAACGGAAAAAGTGGCTTCATTTTTGAGGAAACGAGATATTGAAATTGCATATAGAACAATTAATACATTGGGAAAGGTAATTAAAAATGAAGACAAAACATCCAAATTAGAGAAATCAGGAGTATATAAATTCAACTGTGGAACGTGCCTTAAGGTATATATTGGTCAAACGGGCAGAACATTCAGGAATCGAATCCAGGAACATCATACGAGCTATGTAAATAAAAAACATATTCTACATATTCAAGTCATCTTCTAGAATAAAATTATATCTTCAACGAAGAGTTCGAAATTTTGCACATAGAAAATAAAGGTTTGGAACTGAATCATTCGGAAGCAATCGGAAGCAATCGGAAGCAATCGGAAGCAATAATTGAACTTAAAAATTCAAACATTCTAATGGATGACCAACTAAATTTGAATAGATCACCATTGTTGAACTTGTTTTCTTAAAAACCGAGAAAAAGTTATTATGGATGTGATGTGAGGTAATATGCTTCAGGTGGTCATAATTGAACAGGTATCTTAGGTAGAGGTTAAAGGTTATTTTTTGAAGGTAGTCTCAATCATGGTTACCTGTAGTAGGTATATAATTATTAATATAAGAAAAACTTGAAATATTCAAATCACTTGAGAAAGCTACTGTGCTAGGAAAACATGTGATATATTTTTCAATGGAAGTTTGTGGAGATCCAATCGTGATGTGTAGTTTTTGAAAAAAATTTTATATTTGCCATTTTCCACTATTTTCTGTCATTATATATGCATTGAAAGTAGGGTGTCTAATGTGCTAAATTCAACTCATGTTAAAATCACGGACAAATATTAAGGTACCGTTAATAAGTCGGATGATGAGACCTATCGATTGTTATACAAAAAAAATTGAAATAACCCAACACCAAGGGCCTTTACACAAAATAATACTAATTCTTGAAGTAACATTGAAATAAATAATAACAATATAAGTCTATTCAGGAATAAATAAAATAATGTTCTTTTTCGCTTGAAGAAAAATAGCGTTTAGAATGTTCTGAGAGAGTAATCGAGATGCATTTCAAATAAATATAATCCAAAATTCCCAAAAGCTCTTCGAAGATAACCAGAATCTCAGGCTCTCAGCCATTCTTACAATAAATACGAATAGATATTCATCTAAATTCAATATGAATTATCGCCAATCAATCATCTGAATAATCCAACAAGAATCTCCAGTGGTTGAATTGAATTCGATCAAAGTCTCAAAATCGGCTCAATTTTGATATCCCTCAAAATAGTGTTAGGAATCGCACGTTAAAAGGAACTACCTCGTTAGTCCTTAGCAAACACAAGTTTCGGCTTTTGAGGAGTGTCATTTCTAGGAGGAGACAGCTGATTAACGGAAAAACATATTTTAACAGCATTGCTTTGATTTTGTTTACATGATATTGGAAAATATAACTTCAAATATCCTTTTCGAACAGATTTTTTGCTGTTCTAGAAATTAATTGAACGTAATCGAGATACACGACGAAGCTACTTAAAGCAAAAAGTACATAGACGCAATATGAAAACGACGTCGTGTAAAACAACGTTCCAGTATTCACTGCACTTTCTAAGTAAGTATAAAAAAGGCAAAACGTGACTTAATAAATTATTATTCATTAGGACATCTTCATGCATGGAAGGCGATGAAATTATATAAAATACCTACGCTTAGTTATGCAGGTAAAATAATGACCTTGCCACAGCTCGTGAATTAAAACAAACACAGGTAGTTCCAATTAACTGAAACATGTTTATTCTCCTTCGCAGAGATCTCTATTGATTCAAATAAACTTTTCAAAAATACATCAGGTTTTTTGTGATGGGGGCTTAAAAACAATTAATAAAACGTCACACCTTTGAGAGGAGGTATTATTCTCATTTTCTTAATAGAAATGGAGGTCGTATCTCATAGAAAATAAAAGTTTCCATCTATTTGTCTACTACTGCCCTGTTTTAGAGAATCAGTCTACTGGTTTGAAAGATACGACGTGTGCCTGAAAAGTGTTCAAAGCAGTTTCGAATCTGAGAAAACCAATTCAACTCATGTATGCCATCTGTTGGAAATAATCACAACTTCGACAGAAGCTACGACGCACCACATGCAGAAAATGAAGAAGGAAAATTGGAATTCCTGGACACTGATAAAAGTGAACAATCAAATTTTCTATTGAACGAAGAACAAGGTTGAGTTAGGTTAGGTCCAAAGTGAGTGGGTCTATTCGACCCTCCACCGCAATCCGCAGGGATTTATTTTGGCTCACACCCATTCAGACTTGACCAAATAACCCAGCTTATTAACGAAGCCGATTAGCATGTATGGTGAGTGGTCTTTTAGGTCAGATAGTTAGAGTATGGCTCTGTCGAACTTGGAATGGTGAATGAACGCCTTGGAGTGAGCCAATCCTGGAAGATTCTGGCAGAAGTTCATATATCTTTTTGCCATCCAGGTGTTCAATCTTTGTTTGGCAAAGCCAAAAGCGATGCCAATGACGGGTTCTGGTCCGATGAAGCTGCTTGCAGCACCCTCTTTTGCAAGGGAGTCAGTAGCCTTATTGCTTTCCAGGCCAGGAACCCAGACCAGAGACAATCTGTTGAGACTTTCTATCGAGGAGATCCGTTTCTGGCAACATGCTATCAATTTAGACGTTGCTCGGTGGGAGCCTAGAGCTTCCAGTGCCGCTAGACTGCTCGAAAATATTTTTATTGACTTGTGTATGCGGTTGAATTCTTTTAATCTCTCCACCTAAAATTCAATACCGTAAATTTCCGTTTTTAATACAGTCACATAGTTTCCTAGGCAGATTGATTTCTCTGTACTGGGTCTGCGACTGAAATCACCTGTACCAGAATCGGAAGGAGTTTTTGACCCATCTGTGAACCAACAACTATCTACTCTCAATATTTTCTTCTTCCGGAGGATCCAGTCCTCTTCACTTGGAAAAAATATTTTATAAGGCAGTTCGTAGTTGACAGTTGGAGGCATGAAGTCAGAGGTCATTTCCAGAATGCTGTGACTTTCAATGTCAACCAACAGTCTGTTGCACTCTGCATTCAATTGATTTTTGCAATTGGCAATGTGTACATATCTGTTTGCAGTCCATCTAGCCTCTCTCTCCAGAAAAATGTGGAGAGGGGGTAGATCTAGGAGGATCTAGATTGCCTGACGGTGTGGTACACGACAAACAAGACGTCACTACGGTTGAAGTTATTTTCATGGAAATTTCCTAGAACCATCAGTAAGAATAATTTACCTGCTTTGTACTGTTAGTGTAACTGTGCCTATTCAAAAAATACACTTGTGCAATGTGCAATTTCCACTGTTGAATAATTAATACATTTTTTTACCGGAGCTATCATTTTTCCTACTCTTGAGATGTGTCCTAATTATCAATTTTCTCGTTGCAAACTAGATTCAATAAAAAAAACAATTCAAATCTACCTGACCATTGAGTAATTATCCCGACTTTTTACACCTAATGATTCCTAAACATTCCAAAAGGTTGAGTTTGGAAACTTTCTTGTGATTGAACTCGTGTTTTCTTTCAGAAAATGATTGAATCCGTCTTTCCATTGAAGTAACTACTTCTATGCTCTTTTATTCTCTTGGAAAATTATCTTCCGATCCATACGATATAAAATTATGAACAAGAGATACAAGTCAACTTATATACTCATGATTATAATTTTTTTATGAAATTACACAAATTATTATATGACCTTTTAAACATGCATGTTGCTGTGAATACCAATGGGTACTTCTTTACTATGAATTCCAGTGTGAATAAGACTTACCCTTTTTTCGCCAGAGTGAGCAACATGTATCCAAAATTTTGTATTCTTGGGCTACCAGTACTGCTAATTTTTTATGATTTTAACGTTTTTGTCATTGAAAAACAGCTTTCACCCAGAGAATAAGAAATCAATCATGATATTATCATTTATACTGTGGTTAAACGATTTAGGCTCGTTCCTAACATTTTTTTCTTTCTTTTGGTATCAACGTGGAATCTTGGTGGTTGAAATGGTATCACAAACAGTAGGTACTGATTCAGTTTCCACTTTCCACGATTGAAGCATATTGCATATTTTTCAGAGATCCTAGCCCCTAGATGAAATTAAAAAAATCGCAGTATTTTTCTCCAAAATGGTTTTTTATGTTGAATGATCTGCTGAATCTAAAAATGTATGGATATACTGAATCCCAAAGTTAGGATAATTTTCTGTAAAGATGGAATGCTACAAACATATTGTTATGGATTTCAATTTAGCGTTATTATCATTTTTCTATTAGACAGCTTTCGTAACTGTCCGATAATTGAAAATTCAATTCCTTCAGGGTATCATTACTTGAACTATAGGCTGTTTACTGACTATATGTGAAAAGTTTTATTTCCTTATACAAAAAATTGGTCAAATTTTGGATATGCGATTGTTTACCTCGTTCACAGGCAGATGGGGCGATAACAAACCTGTTGTTTGTTGTACGCTTCAGCCTAGCTCGAGGAATGATACTCTGAAGGAATTCGATTTTCATTTATCGGAAATCATCCACATGATAGACACTACCTTGCACTGACGAGTGGCCAAACAGCCCGAAACCGGCCTGCAAGTGTGTTCCAATGGCAGTTGTATCGCCAAAACGTATGCAGGAATAACTCCAGTAGAGATTCCTGCACTGACACTTGTCAAATATAATCCAACGCCCGTCGTGGAATTAGCCAGGGAAGTAGTTGTGTTCTGACGGGTGTCAGTCCATCAACCTGCAGTGTAGGGAGTTGAGACTGGCCTGAACGAATTATTCCTTCAGATGATTTGATTTATAGCGTATCGTCAATTATGTCTACTGACTAAATGTGAAAAGTAGAGTATGTCTAGCTTTTCAGTTTTCTCATTTCATTGGCTTTCATCGATAAATTCACCTGTTAACACTATCGAGGATAGAGTGAGATCTCTACCGTTTTCAAAAAGGTTTACTGATTTGGAAATTTATTTTGGGAGGAATACTTGAAGGGAAAATATCCCACCATTATTTTCACTGTTCTGGAGGTGATGGTTTTTATCCAGAAATTAGTGTTCTCTCACCGAGCGGTAGCAAAATGAGCAATTTGTAACTATCACAAATATCTGTTTGTAGAAATAAAGTCCATATCACACCTGATACAATACTCAAGTAAACAACAAAGTTATGGGGATACCCATCCTTTGTAGGAAAGACCTACGTTTTGCTAAAAATATGATGGAAACATACATCACATACGAAGCAAAGTCTTTTTCATCTCCTGAAGACGCCACCTTAATTGACAAAATGCGGGTCGGGACGAATATTGCATTTTTGATTGGAAAAATTGCTTGTTTCAGATTTATTCTATACCCGAGTTTCTAATTTAACATTGTAGTACCCAAATTTGCTTGAGAGAAAATAAAGTATTTTAGGAAGGAGTTGGTATTGTGGCAAAAACCTTTTTTCCTTTTTACTTGTTCTTTATTATATAAATTTTGAAACTCCCAAATTACAAGGACTGGATGAACAATGTGGAACCATCACATTGTTCTAGCTAGACTTTCGACCTAGGCACAAATTTAACTATCTTGTACAGATTTGGTGTTTTGAATTCGTGCAGAGAATCCCAATATCGTAGAAGAGTAGGCCGTCACACCAACTCGCCAATTTGATCAATTTATTGCGTGATTATTTCTTTCATTATACTTTCAATTTCACTCATCATGAACTATGAATAGATTCTGACATTGGCTTTCGGATAACAACGTAATAACTGTAAAATTGCTCAATGCGTTGGTTCATGAACTCGTCAAATTCCACTCAACAACCCATTATGATTTGAATAAACAATAAATGGTACACGATTACGCCTACAATATTGAAATGAATGAAAATTGCATATATAACACGTAGATATGCTTTTGAGATAAGCACGTTGACACATGTTTAAGACCAACTAAAATCCAGTTGAAAATTAAAAAAATCAATTTTGCAACGTCGTGCATTGGAAAAATTCAGGATGATCAAAACATGAACTGTTTCCGTGACATTCAAAAGAATCAGTTCAAAGTGTTTGTACGCTTCAAATTAGAATAGATTTAGATTGTCGGGGAGCTAGTCCACTTCCTGATTCAATGCTAACTTTTCAGATCATTGTGATGCTCCTTGGTTATTAGAGCTCATTGTCTAGCTCGATCTCTTTGACGAGACTCCATAGCCTTGACACTGACCCCTTTATATAGCTGGAGGCTTCTGGTTTCTCTTCTCCACAAGATGCGGGAAAAACACTAAAGGTGTCGAAACCTTGCTATTGCTTCGCATTCACAGAACAAATGCAGTGCGGTTTCTTCCTCTTCTTAACAGAACCTTCTGTCAGACCCATGTTGCTCCTGAGCGGGCTATGCCCTGTTAGTAGACCCACCCTTACAACCTTAAAGTTGTGATTAAAAAGGTCTTCCGTGAATCTGGGGGAAGGTTTTTTATGAAATCTTCCATCTGCCTCATTCCTGGAAGCTTATTCTACCAATCTATCGATTCGGCTTGCCTCTATGAAGTTATGGATGTCTTTACACATGCTTTTGTTACCCCGCAGAAGGGTTCTGGGCCGATCATAGCCTTG
>WOGN01008101.1:0-11471 GCA_015342105.1 Leptinotarsa texana | reverse complement strand
ATTTCCTTGGTAAATATCTATGTTTATAACCTGATAACATTCGTCAAACTATTCATCATAAAAGTGTATACGAGAAGTGTGTAATGAATTATGAGCTTGTGAACTAATATTTGACTAGCTCTTAACGATTGGGACTTGATATATTAATTCAATTATTAATAAATCAAGTGAGACCTCAACACCGTTGAGAGTTCCCAACTGATTTTCAAAGATATATGATTTTCCATTATTCATGGAGTTTGCACTCAAAATTGTTAAAACTATGGAATTGAAAATGACTACATACAAACATAATTTTTTACGATATACAGTATATATAATTTTCATAAGTTTAACTGAAACCATATCTGTATTCAAATTGTTAATTTTTGGTCAAAATATGGAACAGATTGTTAAATTCTCTACAAGTAAATTGGTTAAGGCTTTCGCGGCCAAGATTCTCTTATGAACCATCAATATGCATAAACCTCCATAAGTCAGCCACTTTTGCTGACGAAAGGTTAGGATGCAGTTCCAAACTACGACAGCCTTCAATAAATATAGTTACATCCTCTTCAAGTAGCAATACTTTTCCATTGAATGTGTAACCATGATCGTGAAGTAACCACATAGTGTGGTTTCCCATTGAAAAAGAAAACACAGTGCGATGTACAATGAGAACTGAAAAATCGTTAATAAAAGAACATGTACTTTAGTTGGAGCCACACTTGTACTTTGGGATCATAACATTTTCAAAATTTCATTTCATTGGGTAAAATTTGTATTGAGGTAGTCTCAAAACATTATTTCACTCACCAAATGCAACTCGACAATGTCAAAGATGTATAATGGATCTTGTTATGTATAATATGTGACATCGATTGTTCCCAAGTTTAATATGAGTACCTATTGAGTATTAATGATTATCAATATTTATATTACATTCATAATAAATTTTTGGTCTATTTCAAGATGAATGTTTAATCAACCAATTCAAAAGTTTTTTTCTAAAATTCAAGATCATGTTGGAATTTTCACTAAGGTGAATGACTAATTTTGTAAAAACAGGTATATTTTTTCAAGGAACTTATTTGGACTATTTGGTATCAAATAATTCTTGCCAATAGATTCAAAATAACCTTTCATAGTATCAGTTCAATGATATATGTATAATTCCTAGTTCAAGCCAACACAACCAATATTTTGTGTTTGAAAAGAAGAAATGAATTGAAAAATTCGACATTTGACGATTCAGTAGAATGAAGCAAATACTTATTTCACAAGTTTTTGTAATTATATTGATATCTCTAACACAATCGGTTATTGGTTACAAAAAATATAATTATATCATAGTACTGCTATCATTGTTGGTGGAATATGACAATCTTCTTCCGTGAAAGAACTATAGATAATTTATGAAAAATGGTTTCAGTGTTAGTTCACTCTAGCGAGGCAGCACATCACTTGATGATAGGTCTGTTACATTAACTGAATCTGTGGCGTCAAAGGCTGCACAGGTAAGTTTGTCAACTTTCCCATTGCCTATTTCCATATGAGAGTAAAATCAAATGGACACGATGTCACTATCATCGTAATATATTTTGAAGAGTTCAAGCTTTATATTTTCTCCGATTGCTTTAGTAGGATTTACTTCTCTCAAAGTGTTCAAGGTGCTTTGGGAATCAGTGGAATTTGGTAATTATCCATTGTTGTACGTTAATGATATATTCTAAAGTTCAAAATGCATGCGTTTCTGTTATGTGTGCGGTTATATTTTTGTAAACAGTTTTTTGTTTCTAAAGATGATTCGACACCTTCTGCCGTATTTGAACCGACTGTAAATCGTTCAATGAATTCCACGTACCAGTTTCAGTTCTTGAATGATTTCGCAATTTTATTTTCTTCACATATAAACGAATATTTCAAACAACCTTCTTTCCAGATTCAGTCATTCGAATCAATGATATCAGAATGGTAATGAAATCGTGAATGAGTTTTTTCCAAAATCTGTATCCATCATCATGAAAATTATCCATTCCAGAAAGAAAAATAGAAATAGAAGTGAATATAAATGAAGAAAACAACAATATATAACTCTCACTTGCTCTCAGCAATGGCTCTATAGAATTTGGCTCAGCTTACAGTTTCAATTACAAAGTAAAAAATGACAAATTTGCACTAAATTGGTTGAAGACGTTGACAAAAAAATTAGTATCCTACAAGACCATTACTAGATTTGTTACTTTTTTTATGAATTTAACCTCACAAGCATGTCAGCGGTTTATTTCAGTCTCAGACCTTTTCTTCTCTTCATTTTATATGACTTTGTGCATTCATCGAATGATTGTTTAAGAAAATTGTGATATGAAAAATCAAGTCCTCAACCTTTACTTGCGGGAATGATTTTCATGGCAGCTTCTGGAGCATCCTCTATAATTAGGAACATGATAATGTAAATCCTTGTTTATCATTTTTCATAGCTGTTCTGTTGAAAAATATGTTTTCCGCTAACCAGGTGCCACCCCCTATGAACGACAACTCACCAAATTCTAATCTGTGAGCTGAGGATCGACGTTATTTTGATTTTCAGCATGATTCATCCAACGCATACTAGTCATACTAGTTCAACTATTTTCAATAATCAACAGTCATGACCATCAATGAGCTTTTTTCGATATGTTACGACTAACAATTTCTTCTCAATAACCAACCTAATAAAAAACGTATCAGTTATCAACAATGTTGATATTTTTACTAGTTATGTGAAAATTAGACTGAATGAACTTGTAGTAGAACAGAATCCTGTATATTTTTCAAAATCAACAACAACTTGGGCACGCACATCAAAAATTACAAAAATGAAAGTTTAGTTTTAGAAAAATCAGGAGTACATAAATTATAACGTGGGACATGTCCATTGTTTCCAGAATGGTAAAATAAATTCCACATATGCGACTAATTCAATCACAGAGGGATATGACTTCAACCATGAATTAAAGCCCCTACAATTCCAGAAGAAAGGTTTGACACTCCACCTGTTGAAGAGAATGGAAATATACAAATTCAAAAACTCTCAATATCTGTGATCGATCAAACTGAATAGAATAATTCACCACTATTGAATCAGTTAATTTCCAGGTCAAAATAATTATGTATATTATTGGTACTTTCAAAAAATGTATTCATATAGTTGATGAATTCATACCTGACCTTCACAGGTAGATTCATCCATTAGGAAGTAGGCATTCAAGTAGGTAATATGTTAGAGTATATGAAATAGTTGTAATTCGGAAGTAAGTAAGCTATTGTATATCGAAACACGTGTCACGGTTTTTGTAAAACCCTTTACAGTGAAAATCATATAATAAACTATAATAATCAGATTTATTCACACATAAATTTCATTTCCATTTCATAAGTGAAAATTGACATGAGTCCAACAAGATGTGCTTCCATTCATTAACCATTTTTCCCAATTTTTATATAATTCAACAAGTGTTCTTCAAATATATAACTCTCATTTTCAACAAATTCATAAGTGTATTCTTATCCTATCATGAAAATGAGTGTTAAGATTCGAATGTTTTGCAGCTCCTCATGTGTACCAATTGTTTATTTTTGCAAATGTTTATCTTCATACCACCTGTTCATTCAAAAAACACCCGTCATTTCATTATTTTCGCAATCTTTCTGTTCGCAATGTGAAAATTGAATGTATATGTACGTGTTGCAGTAATGTTTCTTCAACACATAGTGCTATTTAATTGAGTAAATGGATAAAAACATAATATAAATCGCGTGGAATATTTCCTCAGGAAAAAACCTATGAAAACACTACTCAGTTGATTTTCTAAAACTTTTCGTTAACTGTATCTATATTTCACTGTCATTATTTTTCGGGTTTGAAGGGTTTGAAAAAAACATAGTGATACTGAAAACCTCGAACTCGAAAGCTTTATCATTTTGTCAAAGTCTCATGTGTCAAAAAATGCAATGTCCAAATGTCACAGGTAGCAGTCAATATGAATACACATTATTCTTATTGATGGCAATCAGGTACGATCAATTTCCACAGATTCATTCGAAATACACTTTTTAACTACTACGTTAATATATGCGGATTTTTTGAGTTTTGTAATTTTTCCATGAGTTTCTTTGGTGATGATTTCTGTTTTACTCCATCCTATGGTGTGATCACCAAATGATTTTAGAATGTTCCGTTAACCTTGATCCTGGAATTTGCCTTCTCATAATAAATTCACGATGTTCAATCTTTCTCACATTCAGGGGTTTCAAGGTCTATTGTAAACACAATCCTTCGTTCTGTCAACCATATTTTCAAGTTCAGTTCATGTCGTGAGTGATCTCAATGTGTTGGTGAATCCAAATGTTGCTTTTTTGTTTTCAAGGACATACATCGTCACAACAGGATAATCCTCAAATAACTATGAGAGTTGGATTTGAATCGCTGGAGATTGAATCCATTTGGGAAATATTTCCTTGAAAGTTCATTCCACGTGAATGCAGTTATTCAAATGAAAGAGTTTTCAGATAGTGGATTTCGAAATATACTAAGTTGAACCTCAAAACAATGAGCAGCCGCAGTTCATCGCGCTGATATGTACCGCTCTTGGTAAAATCAAATATACCAAGTCACTTGAACCCCTCCTGTGAAAATATCTATACAAGAGAGACAAATCTCCAACCTATCTTCGATGTTTCAGACTATCAAGGTCGCATCTTTAATCAGACGACTTGGCTCTTTTCTGAATAGAATCCATCAGCCTCACGGTATGCTTGAAGGCGGAGCTCCATACATAACAATCTTACTCCAAAGAAATTCTGATTTTTATAAAGCATCAATAGTTACTGAGATGTGTACAGGTTTCTGGTTTGGAACAGTGTTAGAAGCTTTTGAGAAGCAGCATTTGCAATTACAGCGACTTGATTATACTAAGGATTATTGTAGTCCATTTTAATCCTCAAAAAACTTATTGGAGCAAAGAGCGGAATTGTTTTTCGACATTATTTTACAATAAGTCGTTGATATGCATTATTGTCATAACTGAAAAGTTGCTTTTACATCATACTTATAACCGATGTGTCTCAATTTCTCAGACGAACTGGAAACATAAGGTATGATGTTAGTTGAGGGGTGTGTGAATTTTTGTTGGATTTGTTGTGATTGTAGGATCTGCATATGTTATATATTGCTTTTACCAGAAACTTCTCCGGATATACGTTTTATTCCAAAAATGTTTTGATGTCAGTTATTTCCTCTTTAATACTCAGTTCTTTCGACTTGTGTCAGAAAAATGAAACTATCACAGTTTGAAGCAAGATATTATCAGTGAATACAGGTTTCAAAAACGGAAAATCATTGTTTTCCGAAACGTCAACCAACTTTTTAGGGTGTTCTTTTCAGTTTGCCATACCAAACTTCAGCAGATTCTCTATTGATTTAGCGTTTGATTTTTACAGATCATGAAAGGTTATAAATAAATAAAAATTAGTAAAATATTTCAAGAATACCTGAGAACATATTGTTTTCAAAAAATCTGGGGAAAAAAAGTTGAAGTCTACGCGAACATAGTCGAGCAACAATTAGTATCAACATATATTCTACAAGCATGTTAGCACCTAATATGACAAATGAGTCAAATATTCTTCATCCTTCAATATTATTAACACAACAACAACAATTGTTCTTATTCCCCAATTACTGAGTGTGATACATACCTCTTTCATTGTTGAACATAAATTTCATCAAGCCTCTACACATGATCCTGATAAACACTTGAACGTTGACGATGAACAACCATTGTCCTTATGTGCGTTCATGTAACTATTATTTATGAATTAGCATACAAACAATTCACACTTATTATATACTACTATCTTAATGATTGATATTTATGCATGCCTTGTTATAGTAGGATATCAACAAAGTATTCATAGTTTTCATAGTAGTTGATGTTGAATATTTTGACGCAGATATTTAGGTACTTTCAAACCATAGTTTGCAGTATTGTCTTTTAGAATGTATGAATTCACATCACGTATCATTAAAAAAATATATGATGAAGAATGTTCGAAGGTGAGTGTATGATCCTAAATATGAAATAAAGTAGAATCATTAAAATATTTAGTTTGTTTTACAAGTATTTTATGACTATTGAAAAAACCTCCCTCGAAAACTGTGAGTTTCAAATATGGATTGTGATAGATATAATGGTTGTCAAATTATTGTTATAGTGAACAAAAGAGAAATGAAACTTTCTATGTTTTTACCACTTTTATTTGTATCTAACGTTACTGCAGTTTCATCCTATACGGACATTTTCAAACGTTCACTTCAAACTTGTAACTTATATATTCAAACTTCATTGTATGATTTGAAAATGTCCATATAGGATGAAATTGCAGTAACGTTAGTTACAAATAAAAGTGGTAAAAAACATAGAAAGTTTCATTTCCCTCTTCGTCATCATGATTTCCTACCACGTAGTAACTAACGGCTACATCCATCAATTGATTGTTATAGTGTTTATCATTTTCATCAATCATTCAGCGTCAACACTGACACTAATCTTGAACTTTCCAAAACAGTCCAAATAGTTCGAAACCATGTTTATCAACCAGAATAAAATATTAATCACATTCTAAATCAACGAGATACATGTAAGAAATTGAGAAATAATAAATAATAGCTACACAAAGAAACTTTCCCTCGGTTATCTTGAAGGTACGATTCTGTTCCATCCTTTACATAAAAAAGGACGTATGCTTCTCCACTCACAAACGATTTTGGTGAAATTAGTGACATGTGTGAATCGTTGTATGTGTGCCATGTGCCAGTATACGAGTGTCTGCAGTATGATGTATAATGATCACTGTTAGTAGTCCCACTGTGATTTAAAAGTGTATATAGATTATAACAACAAGTAGCCACATTTTCTTCTGCAAAATTGTCCATATCCAATCCTTCTAGAGAAAATTCGATGATATCATTCAATTTGCTTCTATTTTCCGTTGGAGAGAATCTCTTTAAATATATTACTGAAATTTGGGGAAACTTGTGAATTGATAGGGACTTTTTGCATTTTCTCCTTTCCTTGCATTTCGAACACATCGGTTTTTCATTTCCATCCAAAGTTTGTTCTCTTGTAAACGAATCCAAGCATTGCCACAAACTCAATTGGTCGGTTTTTTTGTGGTATGAAGAGACAAATCAGTAACACAACCAGAAATTGACTTGCAGATTAATATATCCTCATGTCAAACAACCAGAAATCAAGAAATGGGTAACGCTAACATATTTCGGAAAAAGAACAGAAATGATCGAACGTTTCTTCAGAAAAAACAATGTGAAAGTAGCATTCAGACCACATGCCAGGTTATCTCAATTTCTTCTCAATGCCAAAGATTAGGTCGACAAGTTTGAAAAATCTGGAGTTCATAAGCTTAAGTGTCCGGAGTGTAATAGTGTTTATGTGGGACAATGCGGACGAAATTTCCAAAAACGGTATGCTGAACATGAAAGGTCCTTCAGACCGGCAAAAAATGATTCGACGTTTTCAAACCATTCCTTGGCATGCAACCATAAGTTTCCGAACCTAAACGATACGGAAATTCTGCACTATGCAAGAAAGGGTTGCAAACTCAATTATTCAGAATCCTTGGAAACTCACAAGCATAAACATTGCTGGTGCAACCTGTTAAATGACCAAATCCATTTAATTTACTCTCCGGTTTTTAAATTGACACATCCGCATTGTGAACTGTGAATTCAGGTACTCAGTCAAGTACCTGAATGGTATATATTGACGAATGTAATGATTCATTGTTAGTTTATTGTATCAGTTTGAGAATGTCCATATACAACGAAACTGCAGTAACGTTAGTTACAGATAAAAGTGGTAAAAAACATAGAAATTTCCTTTTTTCTTCTCATTATGATCTCCTATATGTAGTAACGGCTACATCCATCAAATTATTTCATGAACTGTCCAAAATTTTTCAATGAAAATTAATCCATGGCATATAAAACCACGAAATCTGTTAACCTCCAAAATCCTCCAAACATTGCTGTGCTTTAAAATCGAATTGATATTGTGACACCATCATTTTTATTATCTTTAACTCTTTGCACTTTTTCTAAAAGCCAGTTCTCATCGAGGTGTGAGCTCTATTTCACTATCCTTCAAAATTTCTATAGTTGGCTGTTCAACACTAGAAGTTCCTACAGATTAATAACAAACAGTTATTTCATCAATCACATAACTGACAATTGAAGATTTTCTCTATTGCACAATTTAAGAGTGTTGAGAATAGTTGAACTATCTGTCACAATGGTTTATACGTTTGCAGAAATGTCAGATTGGCATTCAATTCTGGGTAAGTTCAGTCAGGCTAAAACAATGTTTCAGATAATCATTTGTAATTCTGGTAATCACAGATGGATGCCAAGAGAATAGTGTACCAGATGAAAAGCGTTATGCGGAAAAGTATCCCAATTGGAATACAGAAATAATAATAATGCATTACAAAAACATTTTTATTGTTGCTGACCTAAACACCCCTACTATCGTCAAGTCATTTTTACCGTGGTTGTTGAACTCAGGACAGGTTTTAAACAATTAAGTGAGAGAAAAGAATCGTGGTCTGTAGAGAAACTTGGTGTTTCAACAAGTCATCCGACGCAGAATACAATGCACTTTAATTTATAAAACAATAATTTTTTTTGCTTGAGGCTTCCTTAGCGAGTTTTAAGCAAAAAACTGAAATTTCGAAGTTTCGCCTAGTTTCCCACTATTGGGATGCCAAGACCCCAATTAAGAAACATAACATCAGACCTTGTTTATTCATCCAAGTCAAGATTGATAAAGATATATAGTGAAAAGAGAAGTTATGGATACGATTTACTGTAGCTATGCTTGTATTCAAAGTGCATGATGATATGTTGGTGCATGTACAAGTATGAAGCTTGGTGATGGAAACAGTGAACAACAAAAAGTGGTCTAACAGAAAGAAGGTACATGATAAATGGCGACACTTCATTACCTCATAGACATTATCGTCGAAACCGCTTGGAACATTTGGTTTTTTCTGCAGTCGAAAATACAAACAAACATTTATTACGTATCAAAAAATCTACCAAGTTTTCAACAAAAATATTCTGCTGGCTGTTTCGAAACGTTTTTCAACTCGTCATTAAGCAATGACATAACCGTTAGAATATTTTTGCTTTTGAAAATGGAAGTTGAATCAATAGATATATAAAAATCATCTAACAGGCTCGAATTTTATGAGTGAGGAGAAAATAAAACATCAAAAATGAAAATGTACTCACTTTTCAGGTTCCGGTGGTGGAGTTTTCAGACTTTTGAAAGCCTTCAACCACTTAGTTTTCATGCTCCCTGTCGATGCAGATGACATTTTTCTTTCGCGACCGACGGTCTCGCCATCCATTTTATTCGAAAATAACTCTTTCTGCAATAAAAAATATATATAAATGTCCAAAGGGTTCAAATATTTTCTATTGGTACAGGGGTAATATGTGAATATAAATTGAATTTTCAGTTCTTTTCTCGTAGTTGAAAACTGATTTGATAGTTGACCGATAATTGACAAAAAATTCAGTGATTTTTCTAAAATCAGTTGAATTCATGAAACCACAGAAAATGCTTGCGGTCAAGAGTATATTCTTCAGTTTTATTTAACCGAGCAACTGGTGCCCTCTGGTAGACCCAAAACTTGGTTCTGTTTTTTTCAAGGATGAAACACAAGCACCACATAAAATTCCTCAAGGCTTTCTGAGAGCCGTGCCTATGCGAGAGTAACGATTCATATTGGATTTGAATTGCTGGAGATTGAATTCATTTGGAAAAACACTCTCAGGAAGTTTATTCCACATAAACGCAGTAGTCTTAATGAAAGAGTTCTTGAACGGTGAAGTTCAAGGTTTACTAAATTGAACTTCCAAATGATGAGCAGCCATAGTTGTGTGACAAGTCACTGAAACACCTTCCGTGGCAATATCTGTAAAAGAGAGACAAATCTTCACCCTTTTGTCGATGTTCCAAGTAGTGTTCATGTCTTCAATCAGGCGAATAGCTCCTTTCTGGATGGAATCCAGCAACTTCTGGTATGTTTGGGGGCAGAGCTCCATACATGAGAACAATACTCTAAAGAAGGTCTGATCTGAGCTTTATAAAGCATCAAAAGTTGCTGAAGTGTGTTCATTCTTATGGTTTGGATAAGTGTTTCGAACTTTTGAGAAGCAGCCTTTGCAATTCAGACATATAGATGTCCATTTTAACCCCCAACAAACTCATCGAAGCAGAAATCGGAATTGTCTGACCTGACAGTATTAATCTTAGTTAACGACAAATAAATATAGTTCCCACAGAAGGATAAACCTGCGCGTGGACTATATCATTTCAATATATAATAGATTATAATGAATGAAATATAAAAAATGAAGTTTTTTTCGGTATGAACAAAAAAAAGTACTAGAAAACTGGTATACAGATATAACATTGAAATTATATATAGTCAATATGAATAGAAACATTGAGCATCGATAAATAAAGCACTAGAAAAATTAAATACAGATATCACATCAAAATTACGTATAGTTAATATAAACAAAACATTTAAGTTATACCTATAATGAAACAATCGCAATAGGTAAATTACACGGAAATGTAAATGAAAAAAAAAACAAATAAACCATGGAGAATTCGACCTACAGATTACATAACTCTTATCACATACATCTTCTACAGGCATTTATACATTGTTGTAATATGTATTTTTCACATCATTATATTGGTGTATCTGTGCTCTAGGCAAACCTGAGGTCCAAGCTTCAAGCTTGTTGTTGAACACGTTAATCTCAACGATAAATTTGATATGTGTTGGAATAAGATTATACAGCCGAGGAGCTGAGTAAGTATAACACTTCTGCAAAGTATTTTTCTTCGATTCCATGTTAATTTTTGTGTTGCCTTATAACAGTTTTAAAGAAGTTGCCTTATGTCTAAAGTCAATGTTTCCTTATTGAGCGCTTCTGTGAGGTAAGTTCTTTTTTATTTGTGATTATTTTCGGAGTTGATTTTTGGATTTTTTTAAAGATATTTATATGAGAATTACTTGCTGCTCCCCAGGCAACTATCCCATAGGAGAGGTGAGTTTCAAGCAAGGTATAGTATAGCATGAGCATTTGAGCTATATCTAGATAGGATGTCATGTATATCAATCTATATGTAACACTATGTAATTTTTTTACCAAATAGTCAATATGTGCATCCCATTTTGAATGGGCATCTATATATATGACCCATTTAAAATGGAACCACCCCTGTAGAATGTGCATTTTTCAATCAATATCATTTTTTTTTTATTGAAATATCAAGCATGAAAAACTGTATCTTGACACTAACTTTCACAATTTTAGTTTCATTTCCAAGGCACTCTATGGTTTTTTT
>WOGN01008100.1:0-11471 GCA_015342105.1 Leptinotarsa texana | reverse complement strand
CCACACCCTTCAAGGTCACACCACCTTGACTTCACCAAACAACAACCAATAAAAAAGCAATTAATACGTCATAGTGGTGGGGGAAGCTTAGAACCGGCTCAAATCTCCTACTCACGTTTCTATCCACTAACTCAACATCAAGTGGTCTAAAGCTCTATAGTAAAACGTATAGGAAAACTGAGAGGAGAGAAGATAGTCTAAAAATATCCGAAACAAACCAGTTGATTTACCTTAGGGTTATATATCGGAACTCTTACTGTTTAACGTCGCTGGTTATTGAAAGTCCATGCTTCTCTACACTAGTTATATCTGCACCGAAATATTATATAAAATGCTGGCAAAATAGTAAGCAGCTGCGGCGGCTCGTCAGAGGAGGCAAGGGAGGCTTAACCTCCCCATAAAATTTGAGGCTATTCATCGCAATTTTTTTTTCGAAAACGAAGGTAGATAATAAGAAGACAATCGAAAAAATTGTGTTTCCAATTGATCAATCTAAAAACTACAACAACCAGTCAGTTACGTACATTTTTTCCCTTATATTTTTGGCTGTGGTGTCCACTGAGACACCACCGGACATACTAATTTCAATCTAGTTAGGACTCAATAAGCGCCTCATTATTTTAAATAACTGTAGCGAATTTCGACCAAATTTGTGTAAGGATATTGGTGATATTTTATAAATACCTTTATTTCAAACTTCAACGCCCTGTATCTCAGAAACGAAGCAACTTCAGACATATGGTCATAAAAACTTTTTTAACGACCTAACGTATCACCCTATGACGTTTTGTATCATATTTAGAAAAAATTCTGTATATGGAATTCAAAGCTATAATAATTTGGAGAGAAAACGAATATTTGTTACTTCAAACAGAAATTAATCAATTTGTCAGTGATATACATTGTATCTATTTGCTTTCAAGTCATGCATATTTCACACGTAATCGATTGAATGAAATGATGTTAGTGCCTCCATATTTTTTGTCCAGAAAGTTAATGATGCTGTCAACATGGTTGAGACTATGAAGTTCTAGTCAGTTTTCATAAATACGCAACTTTTCATGATAACGTATATATATAATTACAAATCGCTAACGTACAGAAATTATAATAAGTTCAGTTACGATTTGTTCATTTGAAATCTCAATTTCCCACATTTATAAGTACCTGAATGATAATAAGGGTAACAGCGATTGAGAAAGTTATTGTATAGCAAAATACGTCTCTAGGTGTTTGTAAAACCCTTTGTAGTGAAAATCATACTATATACTGTATTAATTAGTTTTAATATAGATTTTCAAACATGAAGATGTCCCAAACTGGAAGTACTTAATCAACTAAGATGTCCAAAGTTGGACTTCTACTTGTAAATTCTTTACGAATTCTTGTTTTCCGAAAATGGCTGAGGCATTTGCATTTTTTTGACATACTTTCCAAAAATTCAATGAGATTTAGCGAGCATACAGGCTGCTGGACCATTTGTTGCAGTTCCCTAATTATTGAAATGTTCTTCTCTGATATGGGGACATGTTTCGAAATATTTGAAGTAAATTCGCCATATTAGTATAACGAGTGGGTTATTAAACAATAATCTATTTTACTTTGAAGAAAACCTAAACTATCTCAACTATTACGTTCCCAACTAGGGGTTGCCAAATTCTTGAAAATTTCAAGATTCCAATTTCAAGACAAGATAAAGAAAAAAAGTAATTTTAGATTTCAAGGGAAAACAAAAAAACATTCACTTTACTGTGACTTCTGTTCATCCAATCTAAAATACTATTACTTCTTCTTTCATTTGACGCAGAACATTGAAACTTGCTTCGATCAGGCACTTTTCGTCAAATAACATCCCATGCTTTGCTTTCAAGTGTCTTTCAACTCAGAAGTCCCAGAATGGGGGTTGAGCAAACCAGCCATCGGATGGCTGCTTCCACGTAGCCCTGCTGGATACGGGAATGACAGAATCACTTGTGGTTCTGTTATTCCCTAACTGAATGGCATCACAACGATGGCTTAAGGCTAAGGTGTGAGTATCCGTGCCGAGAGGATGAATGACACTGAGCCTACGGAACATTCGAGATACCGGGCGCCCTCTCATCGTAGCATCGCCTTGTCACGGTAATGCGGGGCTCTGCCGTGATTGACCTTCTTTCCCTAGCTACTCGTGGGACTTTCATGAAGTTTAGTTCAGGGGCGAGAGCTCCCCAACTCCCCAACTCTTGATCCAATAAGTGAACTCAGAAAAATGTTTGGTGGTGCAGCCAGGAAACGACTAAGTCTTCTACTCAAGAGCGGGGTACCTCATTCTCGTAAAACCGCCTTGCACCAAATTCTTGAGCGGCGTACGCATAATCCATTTGTGATGTAATTGTAATCATTATGTACAATAGTTCTGAACACATTGAACAATCGTAGAGAATCCATCACTTGGTCGGAACTTTGGACCTAACCTAACCTAACCCAATTATTGGCCACACCATTTATTCATTTGATTATTCATAACATTTGTGTTAACCCTCTTGAGTGGGGGAGATATTTGAATGAGGAACTTTCTAAGCCAATTTTCTATCTAACAGAATCATCACATGATTCAATTCTGAAAACTGCTCCTTCTATAGTTATCAGAAAGACTAAAGACGCTTCCTCCCCAAAGAAAATATTAGCGTGCATATCTCACGCAGGTATTACCATACATAAATCTGCCGGACTATAAATTTGAAATTACCCCGAGCATTCCGGGGAAATTGCCGGAGCTGAACGTAAAATACCATAAATGATGCGGACACTCGAGAGTTTTAAAGTCTTCTAGGGACGTCTAATGTTATTTTTCAAGAATCATAAAAGCTTTTTCAGCCGCGGGAAATTAGATTACTCGAATTCAGGGCTAGGGAGAAAGAGAGAAATTTGTGTTATTCAGCAATGTATATCGGTCGTTTTTTCTCACAATGACAAGAAAATTATGCAGCGTTCAGGCGAATGAAATCTAATACGAAGTTTGGAATTCGGTTGGCAGTCAGCTGGTTAGTCAGATTGACTCATGAAGCCACTCGTATACTGGAGGCAGGTTCGATTTCTGTCGTTCTCGAAACTTTTCAAAAAATAGTATATCATTTCAATAATGTCAAAAATGATTATTTCTGCAGACTATAGAAGTTCATCAAGCAAAAAAGTCGAATTTTGTAATGTTCTCGACATAGCTTTTGGTGTCATTGGCGTCATCAGTTTGGCTGAGAAACAATGTGTGTTACGTTAGGTTAGGTTGATGGAGATACTAAGAAAACAAGATTCCACAGAAGCTTCCATTCTGATTTCGATGGAATTGAACAAAAGTAAAGAAAAAATCACTATTCATTATATCATACCGTTCTGTATGAATGTATGGTTACAGAAATTACGACTGCAGGTGGTATGTAGAACGAAGAAAATAACTGACGTTCATTCAAACGCAGCTCCACAAAAAAATCACCCTATTTTAATAGTGCGTCTAGCTTCCCACTCAATATTGGGTCTTCTTCGAAATGTTCTGAAAAGATCCCGGATTTATTACAATACTCACAATTAACTTATGTAAATGGTATTTTATATTTAATGACTATGAAAAATTTAGGATTCAAATGTGACACTTGCGTTTGATGTCAAACATTCAAACATGTATGACATCAGTTATGCCATTTTCAGAAATAACTGCAGTGACAAGGGTGATATAAAAAGTACAATTTTATTTTCATGTGTCTCAGTAATTATTTATTTCAACGTTACACAAATCGATGAAATTGATCTTTCCTAATAGATAACTTTGATAGTCAAATATTCAGTTTTTTTATTCATACAATTTGTGTTACTCAATTTATACCATTCACAGAAATAGCTGTTTGAACAAGTTTTCCTTGAATTCAAATTCGACTTGGTGCCCTGTTTCGAGAGAATATTGCGTAGGAGATTCCTTTCAAAAAAATTATACTTTGAATAAAAATTATGGAAAGATATTCTTTTTTTTCAATATCACTCTTGTCCTCACAGTCAGCTTCGAAAGTAATATAACAAATGTGAGATGTATTCGAAGGATTGACATCAAATACCAATGCCAAATGTGTTAATGAAATTTATATGTTTATTAGATATAAAATATTACTTTGTTTCTTTCTTTGGAAAACTTCTGAAGATGGACAAGATTCCTATGGCTGAGATTAAATCAAATGAGCTAATGAATGTTATTACGTACTGTTATCGATGACATGAGTAGATTCAACTAATTCATGACATGAAGTAATTTGATGAATATATTTTGTCCTTCACCTTGTAATGTTTTTTATGTTGATGCTAGAGAGACAAGAAGGCAAAAGTTCAATTTCGAAATATCGCCATTGAGGATGACAGCGTTCCATCTGTTCCTCTTCTCATTCAATTCCATAACGAATGATTAGAGTACGAGTAAAATGAAAAAGCGTTATTTTCTATAATTCAATGTTCATATATGCCTAGTTTTTGGAAAAATTTTTTCTTTCATATGAATTGATGTTTATAAGAAAGTAGTTGTTTCAAAAAGACTTTTTTTCATTTTGTGTCCGAAAGTAATTCTTTCGCAAAATCTAGGTACATATCTTTGTAAAAACCTTTTTTAAAATTATTTTCTTTCTGTCTTTAACATAATTCACACTTTTTTTTTTCGTTTTTAGTTGGAGAAGTATAAATCCAAAACCTTCCTTACCTAAAAATAATTCTCATCTAAAAATATACCCCTTTTCAAGAATATTGTATTATTTCATAATCTCTTTCGCAATTTATTAATTTTCAGCGTCCTGGAGAAGTCTTGACATCAAGACAAAAGCTAGACCTTCAGTCAAAAATATCTAATTATTTTCTGCAGTCGACAAACAACCTTCTTTTTTTAATGAAATGATAAATGAAAATTTCTATGTTTTTCACCACTTTCATTTGTAACTAACGTTACTGCAGTTTCTTCTCTATGGACATTCTCAAACTTATACAATAAACTCTTCTTCTTTCTTCTTTTTTATATCTTCACTGGAATCGTATATGAAAATCCATTCATTTTGAAGACAATTTTCAGAAAAAAATCTCTAATTAGATGTGTGTATTGTTTTTATACTTCCCCAAACAGCATTGACAAAAAGACAACCAAAAACAATAAATTTTCAAACATCTCAATCTGGAAGTTTTGAAAAACCGTCAACAGTATATCTTCGAATAATGATTGAAGTTGATGCCTCGGTGATTCCTGGCCCAATATCTTCACGGTCTCTTAGATGGAAGCAATTACCCAAGAACGCCTCTGACGAAGCCTGACTATGAGCTTTCTCTGCCAGGAGTCACAATTCCGAACATTTAATTGCAACCGCCGTTTCAAAGCTTCCCAAACTTCAAAGTGAAAAACATTTCAGCTTAATCGATTTCTCTTGACGCCTTGCCACTTAAACTTCTCTCACCAACAATTTAGAACTCAAAAGTGTCATTATTCCTCTACGTTCCAACTTTATATTTTTGTCAAACATCAATTATGTTTGATGGAATTTATTATCAGGATTTACGAAGGTCTTGGTATAATTTGTCTCAGCTTCAAAGTGGGTTTCCTAATGGCAATTAGTGTTTCAAGATGGAATCCTTGCCTTTGTTGATGAAAATGTTAGTGAGGTTTGTTGAATATGTCTTGTAGAATGGGAAATCTTTGATGCTGTAATTCAATGAATTCATAATGGAGGTAGCGGAATCAAGACTCTATATTAATGTTTCAGTCTCGTAGGCATCGCTGGTGTTATGCTTTATATTTAAAGCATGCTAAATTTCAATTGATTTTCGATTCCCTATTTGTCTCTAGATTTTTGGACGATGCTTCTTTGCTCCTATCACAATTGATAGGATGTGATAGGATGTGATAGGATGCTCCTATCACAATTGATAGGAGCGTCGTCGAGGGGGCGCAGCCACCCCTTTTTTATCTAAACTTTTTATTATATAAAAAAACACTTGCTAGTTTTTGGAGACTTCAAGACTTTTTACACATAATTAACATTTATATTTGGTAAAATCCTGTTTCCACGTGGACAACCGGTCCACCCGGCCTCCAACCGGCGTGAATGGGAGGGCTCTTTCTCTTCAACACTTATAGACTGTTCACAAAAATGTTTAATTTCAGGGTGACACGTGCTATGACGGCAGACATTCACGACACAAACTGGGTTTCGTTTCCAACTAATGCGTCCGCGTACCTTCTTTGTGGACGGTCGCTGTCGGCACGTCCGTCCACCACCACGTCAGAAACGAAACTCGATTCTCGATTCAGAAAGGTTTTCAAAGTTTTGAACCTAGCATTTGATGTTTTTTTCCATCACTAACACTACATTTTATGACACAAAACCTTCCATACCTGTCTGTCTGTCTGAAGGCAATAACCCTCAAGAACTGACAAACAAAAAATCATACGGTTATCACCTCAACGGAGTTATTCAAGAAAAAATCTATGTGTATATATAACTCAACAATATTCAATTAGAGTTGCTTGAAATATGGTAATGCTATTTTGAGTAGTTATGACAGTGATGCTGCCTGAGCAGAGATATGACTCAACTCAATGCATAGGTCAATAGAAAAGTTTGTGTTAGCACACTGAATTGGCTATATTTTTATGTTCAAAATGTAGCCAATCCAGTATGCTAACACAAACTTCTGGTAAATATTGGTATTGAAAGCAGTATTTACATCTGTGCTGTGCAGAAAATCTGAAATATTTGTAGTGGGTTGGCCTGAGTAGGTTAAGGTTCTGAAACTTTTATTCTATTCTTTATTTCGCAAAAAAAAACACAAATATATTTTCCAGAATGGAAAAATTAATTCCACATATGCCACTCATTAAATCTGAGAGGTACATGAGTTCAGCCATGAATACAAACCCCTCAATTTCCAGAAGAAAGGTTTAAAACTCAACCAGTTGGAGAGTATGGCAATAAACTAATTCAAAAACTCTCAACATCTCATGAACGATCAAACTCAATTGAATAATTCACCATTATTGAATCTGTTCATTGGCCGGTAAAAATAGTTACGTATATTTACAGGTATGCCTTTCGAAAAATTTATTGATATAGTTAATGAATTCATACCAGACCTTTTCAGGTGAAGTCATTCATTAGGCAGACGAGTAGATAATAGGTTGGAGTACAAAATTGTTGTAATTTAGAAGTAATTGTATAGCGAAACAAGTGTCGTGGTTTTTGTAGAACCTTTATCGTGAAAATCGTGCAATATACTGTATTGATTGGTTTTTTAATATAGATTTTCATCAAGTATCGGCCAGTTCTGTTCAATTATCGGGTATGATATTACTTTTTATCAAATTGAATATTTCAGTTACCTCTAACGTTCCATATCATAACTGCTCTTCATAGTATAAAATCCAAAAATTATCATTTGTTATTTCAGAAGAGGTAATATTCTAACAGTGAGCAATATATGTGTTCAGAAATATTTGCAATCTCACTTGTCATCGAGAACAACATTGTACAGAGGGCCAAACTATTGGACACTTTTGAACAAAAACTCATGTCTTCAAATCAGATAGGTGAAAATAAAGGGATGTGTAAAAGTAGGATTTTATATCAAACTGAATGATGAAAACCACGTATCGATATCTGTCATCTTCTCTGTTCTGTAACTTGGTTCCTATCAAAATTTCATTGTTTCTATTAAAGCATTTCCAAAGCTACTTTTCACATAGAATCAACATAGGATTCAATGGTGTAAAAAACATTTTATTCGAATGTGATATCAATAGTTATTGATGGATTTTTTTTGAGACACTGTGTATATTCCTGTACAGTTCGAAAGGAACTTGAAATTTTCATTTCGATAATATAACTCACTTGATGTTTAAATAGAGTCATCTTTTACAGATCTTCAAGGGATATTCATGTTGACTTTGAAACGCACACTTTGATCAAGTGGGCTATGACGATACAGCGATAAAACAAAATGTAAATATTCACTGGTAGTTGTCAAATTTTAGGCAGTAAAAACGATCTTCATTTAGTGGTTTCTGTACTTTGTTACTTCAATGCTACTTCGTACTTGTACTTTGAATGTTATAGAAGCGACAATATTCTGAACGAATGTTCGGAAATAGATTAAAGAATATCATGTGTTCTTAAATAAACCCTTGCATGTGAGTCATTTAATTTTTATCCGTGGAAAAAATTATTCTCAAACGGAAAAACTGAGCAGTCTATTCATTTCATATGGTGGAAGATCGCTCTATCAAAATATCGTCCTCATCTTTCGAATTTTCAGAAGAAATAATTTCTACACTATTCTTGATTGTATCCAAATTGAGTTCTGAGTTCAACTACAAAAGCTTTCAGTCAGTGACCTTCCTTTCGAATAATTTGGCTAAGCAAAATCGATGTTTAAATTTATGCTCTACTCACACTTCACTTCACAGTTGATTGTGTCTCAAAAGTCTCTCAAAAACGTAATTATTTTCGATATATTAGCGCAAGGAAGTGTTACTTTGTCAATCAATAGAACCACGATTTTCGTCGGTTTCTAGCAAATAACTCAAGAAGTGAGTTTTTTATCAAAAATGACATCCTGAGCAAAAACGGAATATTGTGAGAAAAAAATTATCTTACATGCAGACATAATACAAACTGACATAATACAAATTTCAACATGAATTGAACAAATGTTAGGGTATATAAAATAGTTGTAATGTGGGAATTGCATTTGTGAAATTTTGTAAACAATTCACTTCTCTTCGAATAAATCGAAAAGTATGCATCTTTGCTTTGGTTGAGGAAAAACATTTTCTTGCAAAGTTACAAAAGTGTTATTCCCACTCCTTGCTCAGTTTTTCTTCAACTGCGAAATAGTCTAGATCGTATTAAAAGTACATAAATGAATTGAATTGTGGAGTGTTAACGGTTATTTTCATTTACGGTAGCAATTAGAGTGGTTTAAACACCTATCATAAAAAAGACCAACATTATTTTCGTTATAAGTTGCCCAGTTCCAATACTAGTGATTTTGCTGGATAATAAAACTTTTGATTTTTTCAAAAAGTTGTATGAATTTCATTTAAAAACTTGTATTTTGTTACTTTACGATGAAACTTACGATTTTGCATCAAACTATTAAAAACTAACCTTTAACGAGCTGTTACTCTACTTCTATTAGTTTCTTCGACACTTGGAATCAATCAATAAATTCGTTTGTTCATGAGCAACATTCTACTAAAGATGATTCTTTTTATAAAATAATTAGTTTTTGAATAACTTGTGAAAGATCATTTGGAAACATGGGTTTGTTGTTCGAAGAAATGACGCTTTCACTCATGGTTAGTCATTTTGAAGTAGATGGACCATTTTTTTGAAAATCATCAAAATCATATTTTACCTTATTTTACCTTCAATAACTGGACTATACTCAACGTTGCATAAATTATGAAGATAAGCGAACCCAATAATTATTGTCATGCAGATTCATTTCCAATGCCGATTGTATAGACGAACTTTGGCTTATTTCATATCTGTCCCTGGTGTATAGACCGCCAGCGTTCACTTTGGAACTCTAGCTCGAAAATTACTATAATCGCCTTACTGGATCAGCCATTTTAATGCTTTTGATTATATTTCGGAATTAGAGACAAATCCGAAGCCATATTTGATGTCAGTGAACTTTCCCAAAACGAGGAACCCCCGTTGAAATTGGTTCCAAAACTAATCCGGGTGTTAACAATACCATCTTACATATTTCAAAAAGCCGGTGTACGCTGAAGTTTGAGTTTCTTCCTTATTCCGAAGTCAGTAATTAGTCAGAAAATATTTTTTTATCTATTCCCAATTTCCTTATGGAGAGTTTCAGCTTAGAATTCGTTATGAAGAAAAGTTTTTGGAAAATAGATAGGTTGGTTACATAAAACATTTTTTTAAAGTTTGAGTTACGGCCACGGAAAATTTCATTTGGATAGATGAGTTAAAATATATTCAATACTCATCAAATGTCATTATTATCATAAGGCTATAGGACTTTTTATCGATGTTGAACACCATCTTCGAATTATGGTTTATGTTTCAGTTTGTGTTGCTATTAAACCTTGTTTTTCAGTTTTATTTGAAACTATTATTTACTTTCCATTATTCATTTTGGCATGCTATTTCAAGCCCATTTGATTCATAGAAAAATGTATACGCATGCGCAGAAAGTATACTTGTTTCACTTGCTCTTATACAGAGACTGTGTGAGGAAATCTTTTAATCCTGGCGATCCTGATCAGGATGATGAGATAAACTAATGAGATTACTGTATTGTCACTGATTTTTTATAAGTGTATGGAGTTCCAAATAAATCTGTCCATTTGAAATTAGTTGAAACTGAATCTATAGGAGTCGGTTACAAACAAGTATACAAGTGAAGCTGAAGCAAGCATGTTAATGAAATTGACAACAATTATGAAGAATGGAAAATAAAACTTTATATTTATTACCACTTGTATTTGTATTCAATGTTACTGCAAATTCATCATATAAGGACATTTTCATAGGAAGTTTTATTTCTCATTTTTCATGATGATCTCCTACCACATAGTTACAGGCTACATCCATCAATTATTTATTGACGAAATTTCATTATGCAAGAGATTGCATACAACTAGAGGCATCAATCAAAAAATCAAAACTATCTGATTGAAATACTGTTGAAATTGAACTTTTTGATGATCATTTTGGGGACATGGTTCATTTTAATTCGCATGAAATCATTAGGATATTCGTGAGTTCCATTGAAATACAGGGTGTAACAAGTGTGAAACATTTAAGAAAGTGATTCCTCATCATGAAAAAAATTAGATCTTTCATATAAAGAAAACTGATCTATCTAGTAGGTCACTTTTAGCGATAATAGCAATTAAATTGGTATGACGCTGTCAGTTTGCGGATTTTCGAAATTGAATTGATACTAATTGAGTGTTGTTGTTCTGTTCTCAATTTGTTACTTCAATGATTCACTTGTTATTATAATGGCACACACAAATGAGGAAATGGCTGATATGCATTGCGTTTACGGCCTGTCGCAGGGGAATGGGTTAGAAGCTTCTAGAAAATATGCTGAAATGTATCCTCAACGGCAGCATCCTCCATATAGAATATTTGCTCGGCTTCATCAACGATTACGCATGCATAATGTCTGAAGGTAGACATATTGAACATTTACTATGATTTCTACATGTTTTGTGTTTTATTATTGATACATTAATTTTGTTTATTATCCTTCAATCGTTTAATGCAGGTACTAACTACAAAATAACAAAACGTCCAGTTCGCATTTATGACGATGTATCTCTGTAGTTGTTCGTAAAATAATTTTTTGCTGTGAACTGGTTTATTTGGGGCAGAAAACCTGGGAGACATTTTTTGTTCAGAATGAAACATGATATCGGAAATAAATTTTCAAATGGTAAA
>WOGN01008099.1:0-11207 GCA_015342105.1 Leptinotarsa texana | reverse complement strand
AAATATCTTCATAGTGCATGTATGTATCATAAAATTATTACTCACAAAGCACCTCCATATCTTTATCATAAAATAAAATACCGCACGGATATCCACAACTTGAACATTAGGTTCAAGGGAACATTAACTCACCCTTTATTCAAAACCCAAATGTTCATGCGCTCATACAGCTACCAGATTGCAAAAGTGTATAATAACATCCCTTCTGAATTGAAAAAATTGAGCCAAGGTGTTAGAATCAGCACAATGACAGGTAAAATGTGAAATATACTATTTACTACCAATGTATATGTGCATACAAGTATAATTGAATTTAAATAAAATTAGGAACTGACAACAAACTCTGATAGTGAAGACAGCTTAAGGTTAAGTGGTAGAACAGGTCATCAGCAATATTCTCGCTAAATGAATTGACCTTCGCCTTTTATTTCCAATATTTTATTTCTAGGTAAAAATTATTAAAAATATGTTACTGCATATGATGAATTACCTTTTTGAAAAAAAACAAAATTGTCAATTTAAAAAATTTTGCATATTGAAAGAAAAATGTATAATCTGGTGACGTTTTAAAGACTATCATTTTTTTATCCAACCTATTTGAAAAAAAACATAATTTGTAGATATGATTCGTCTTTTGATGTAAATAAATTTGATATCATTTCATCAGTTCGGACTTCTATCGTCTAATATAATATAAATTGATTTGAAAACAAAAAACTGAAATTACAAAGAATTAACATACAAGCAACAACCAAAGAAATAAAAATAAATTGGCAAATATCAATAAAAGCTGAAAAACAAACATTAAAAATTATTAATAACAAAAAAAATTAAAAGATTTCAAACCAAGTTATATCACGACGTTTCGATTGTTAGTATCAACAAACGTCTTCGAGTGATAACTGGACTGGATAACTCGGAGATCTGACTATTTATAGGTCGGTCGAGTGCTTTTACCTACCCCCTTTTCACTTTTTCCGCTTCATAGTTTTTTAGCGGGAGATGACCGTTTGGCAAGAGTTGGTCGTTTTTCGCTTGATTAGATTTTTCCATATGTTACGTATCTCTTCGCTAGCTTGACTAAATGCGTTGTTGGGCAAAATATACGCGGCTTCTTTGAATTTTCTCCTAAACCAGTGTTCCTCTTTGTGGATGATTTCAACTTGAGCCCACTTGATGTTATGTTGATGAGTCCAAACATGCTCTGCTATTTCAGATTTGCTGGTTTCTCCTCGCTGTGTGTGTTTCTTGTGCTCAGCAATGCGAACTTTCAATGGCCTCTTAGTATCATCGATGTATGATTCTCCGTACTCGCAGGGTATCCGGTAAAGGTAATTCTTTAAAAGGCAGTCCGCGTTTGGTGGCCTGGTTTTAGTGAGACTGCTACGAATAGTTTTACCAGTTCTGAAGCAGGTTCTGATGTTATACTTGGACACAATTTCTTCTGATGTAGGGGAGTACAAGTACTGGCTGTGGTGGATTCTCTTCCTTATGAGGAAGTCGTTTTTGATGATGCCTAGTTCCTTCTCGACACCTTTCCATGTATAATAGAACCCGAAAGTACGGTCTTCTAGAGTCTTAACAAATCCACTTTCACTCGACTGATGGTGGTTGGATCCCTGGTGCGGATACGCAACATATAGAAATCTATAATCAAGCGGAATACGACCAACTCCCGCCTAACGGTCAGCTCCCGCTGAAACCGATGAAGCGGAGAGCGGTCAGAGGTGATAGGAGAAAGCACTCGAATGACCTATAGATAGTCAGATCTCGGAGGAATAAGTCCAGTCACCACCCGAAGACTTATATCATATTGGCCAATGGAAGTTTTAACTTATGATACGCACCACGAAACATTGTCAACCACCTTTAAACACCTAGTTGATACCACTGAGGCATATGTTTTTCATAATATAGGTTGTTCAAAGGCAGTTTTGTACCACTGCTGAGACGTATGGCGGCTCGAAACAGTGCTACCTGATAATGGATCTGGAATACTTCGTTGTTGGACTCGGGTTTTGCCATATTGCTTGATGAACAGATGGACGTTTCGTGTTTCAGAGTCAAACAAACATTGTTTCTCCAATTTAAGACAATCAAAACATATTTTGGTGGAAATACATTCAGGATGTATTCGTTTATGTATGAGTTTTTATGAAAAATAAGTACCATCTGGTAAATAGGTGTATGAACGATCTCTATTCGAATCTCAGACTATCAGGTTATGCGGCAGTCCGCCCTAAGATACGTCTATGATAACATTCGTCAAAAACATACATGGTGTATTAAGCGTCCACTTCCGTGAAAACTCATGTCTCTGCTGTCAATGCATAGCACTTTCTGAATTTTGAAGGAGAATGAATGACGTGAGCTAGAAGCGGAATATTTCTTTGTTATTGTGGGTTTTTATTGGATTTCAGGTAGGAATTCAAAATAATTAGAGATGGGTGGGATAAGCGGGACTCATCATGTCATATCTTTGTGTATTTTTCTGTTTTGTGAATTTTGTTTGAGTGCTTGATGTGACCTATTACATGCCTTGTATATGATTTTCATATTAGTCTATGTAAATTTTGGAAAATCAAAAAGACTGAGAAAAGCCTTGGAAATCTAGTTAGGGCATTGAAGAGAACGCTTTGAAGACAGCGCGAGGCTTGTATTGCTTTTCAAATTGAGCAATGATCAAGTTAGTTCAGACTGAGAAATAGCAATGATATGAAGCGAAATGAACCGATGTAATAATTGAAATAACTGTGAAGTATGGATTTTTTACGTTGTATTTACGAATAATGGAATGAATGTGAAGCAATTTCACGAAGCAGTGATCTTATCCTATCATGAGAACAGGTCACTGAGGATAACCATAACTCTTTTTGGTGGAACAAAGGCCTGAGAAGGCAAAGAAGAGAAGTTCGATAATTATTCAATCGAGCTGAAGAGTCAGGTAACTGGGAGATTAATAAGACTGACCTAACGTCGCGCAACAAGAAAATCAGAAAGGCAAAACGGGAGTGTTGGAGAAAGTTCTGGGAGAGTAGTTCTGATTAACCTCGTAGTACAAGAATTCACAAGATTCTATCTAGAGAGGTCGACTGCTGAAATTGGGTCGCTTAACCGATTTGATGGACCTATAGTAAAAAACGTTAGAGCTTTTGATGAAAAACCACTTTCCTGGGAATCTCACTCTTGATATCAACAGACCTTCCCTCTTCGAGAGCGTTAAACGCCAAAAAAAAGAACGATTGGGAGGTCGTCAAAAGGTTATCACAGCACCGGCAGTTGAATGGGCTATCAAGTCGTTTCAGCCCTTCAAATATCCTGGAGAGGATGGTATATTTCCAGCTCTCTTTCAAATCGGACTGGAAATAATTTTACCTATTTTATTAAAATTATATAGAGCTAGTCTGGCTTGGAAATATATACCATCCAATTGGTTGACAGCAAGGATGGTATATATAACTAAAGTGTGCCAGAGAGACCTACACCCCAAGTCGGTACGACCAATCAGCTTTACAACCTCCCTGCTGAAAGGACTTGACAGGATACTGGACGGACATATCAGGAGGGTAGCATTATATGCATCCCCACTGAATAACCACCATATGCTTATCAAACCGGCAAATTGACATACAGGGTGTTGATTAGGTATGAATCATAAATTCAACAGACAATTTTTGTCTTAGTCCTCAAGATACAGGGTGTTAAATTAAAATAAAAAAATTATTCGTAAATATTTTAAATATCCTTCACCTAATTTTGTTGTAATTCGGCAATGGCTTACGGAAACTCAGCATGTAGTGCCTAATAGAAGAACTTTTGTACGTCTCCATGCACGACTTTCTGATACAGGCAGCTTTAAAAGATCGACGGTTGTCATTGGGAGGCCTGCAACGGTACGAACAGTTCAAATTGAAGAAGCTGGAAGGTGGAATGGAATAGGACAAGAATGATTACCAATGAGCCTCATTCTGAGACGTAAGCTAAAAGAATCATCGTATATTCTCATGTCTGGAGAGAATTGTATCTCAAATAGCTCCTTAGAAATGGCAACAAACTGATATCGGAGAGTACTTTGTATTACATCGAATGTTTCAGTTGTCAAGCAACAATATTGACATAATTTCATATTTCAAAACTTCTTCGACATCTGTCGAAGGAGTAAAGAAATAAACTATCAAAAAAGGAATAACTGCGAAATTATTCGAATTTTTTTATACATTTCTGAAGACGGAGGCAGATTTTGGCCTCCGAAACGTGAAAGATAAGTATTATTTCTTGATATTTTTTTTGATAGGCAAAATTGTTGAATACGACATGTTATTGATGAATAGAAGATTTTTCTTTGTGAAAAATAGTTTGATTTTTATGCAATAACTTATCGGGGTAAACTAAAAAGTTTGACCTTCTACACTTGTATAAAGTTCTCCATTATAATTTTTATATTTCTCAGATTGTGGAAGATAACAATTACCCAAAAAAGGTCGATCAAAAACTTTTTTTTATTCTGAGAACGAAGGATTTGGGGACCCATGTTTATATGAGCATTTCGTCTTAAAATTACCTGAAGAATCGTCTGTTGAATTTATGGTACTTAATTAACACCCTGTATTTAGCATCAAATGGAGCAGGGTCGAATAAACCCCCTTTTTTTGGACCTAACCTAACCTAACCCATAGCAGAAAAACTCAGTTATTGGTTCATCTCGACAATGAAATGTAGGAAAACAAAAGTATATGTTTTCTCCATTCTGCAATACAACTTGGGAAAGATCCAATCTGCTACAAATATCACTGTTACCTACAGATCTGTACTGTTATAACCAGCAAAATGGTGCATCTCCATAGCAATTGGCATTTTTTGACTTTCTACGAGAAGAAATGGTTTCATTTGACATTCACAAACTTGAAGAAAGTTATGTGTATTCATGGACCATGAGAAAGCAAGCAGGAAACGAAGTCAACCCTATTTGGTTTTATCCGATTAGATGCAATGAAGTTTGAACCCGAGAAGTTCATCATGTCCAAGTTTTCTGAACTTTCCAGCTGTTTACTGACTTTGCAGATTACGACTGCAGTGATAGAGTTTGTAGAACTGATCACAGTATTGACTGGGAAAGAATGCTGAAGTATAGTAGACTGATAGAAAATAGAAGGAGGAAAATGGCCGGCGTATGGAATAGGTCCACAGTTTAAAGAGACAGAAGAGCAGAATGTTACAGTTATGGTCCAGTACTTATAAATGACTTGTAATTGTGCTTATGAAATCAACGTTGAAAATTTTTTAGATGGAACGGCCAACATAAACTGATCTGGTTCTAAAGCCATCTCCTACAAAATATCAAGAATGTCCAGAGTTTGGTGAAAGAACATGGATTTGGTAAGTGGTCTGCTCCCATAGTTCTTGAGATCCGAATTTTAAAGAGATTTGGGTCATGTTTCGGTGCTAAAAACTATTTTCAGTTCTTCAAAAATCAACATTCTGAAGATAAAGTATGTTTGATAAGAATACATGTACACCACACCTTATTATTTGATAGTTCAGCCTGTTGGCTGAGCGATACCATAAAAATCGTGCCGTTCCTGATGTCTCATAAAAAACGCTGAATTTGTATCTACCATCTCGTATGCAGTAAGGTTATTACAACGTAATCTCTTTGAATCAGAACCAGAATGATCATAACTAGTGAGAGGTGGTCATAAATATTACAGGAAAACTTATTTCTAATCTAGCAACGTACGTCAAGACATCTGCCTTCATGAAGTAATCCACAACGTTTGCAAGGGCTTTTATTCACTTTGATAGAGGGTGAGGGGGTTCTTTTTTCATCGTCATCAGTTTTGCAATCAAGTCTATCTAGTTTCATGTTATTCAGCAACTCTATCGATTCACTGTCACTATTCTCCCGATTGTGTACTACGTCAAGACTTCTAGATTTCGTAGACATTTCAAACAGTTCAAAACTTATATACGACTGACTGCGGTTTTCAATGTATCTGTGCTCGCAAGATCTGTTTGTTTTCATGAAAAAATTATGGTAAACTCATGAGAACTCATTATTAGTACGGACAACGAGGGAGTTTTCAACGGTATTTCAACACAAAGTTTCGAACGTTTCTGATTCCACTTTTATATCTTCCCAACATTCCGATTCTTGGTTCAAATGATACAATATTTTCTGAGATATTTCTATCACTATATTATTATAGAGTTGTTTATGTCTATATCTCCTTGACTGGACAGTTTCCAAACCCACAACACATGTTTCGCGATAAAATAGATTCCTCAGACTTGTTCATACTGACTAAATTCTATATATTCAGTGCATATAACAATTCAAGTCATATAATCTTCATCCCATGTCATTTATTTACCACATTGAACTATAATCTATAATATATCACTCTATATTTTACTTTGTATTCCTGTGTTTTTTAATTTTAGGTGAATGTTTTTATAAAATATTATTATTATGTGCTTAATGACCAATCAATTTTCCTGAATTGAGGTATAAACTGATTGAAAATGAGGGGACTTTCACCATATGGTTCTTGTCTGAACCTTCATATTAGTCAGTCGTTGAGAACCTATTTCCAAAGAATAAAAGAACATAGGGGTGATCTCTTGGCTATGAAGGCTGATTCCATACTTGCAAGCCATGGTTTGCAAACCATGGTGGTTTGCATAGTGATTGAGCGCATGCTCAACTATGACTATGATGTATCACATTTGAAAGAAAAGGTTTGAAACTCAATATTTTGGGATGCTTGAATGTAGTCCTTCATTACTCATACGAATGCACTCCTAATTATTGAATCAATTTTATGCGCCCTTCGTATTTATGTTACCTCACTGATGAAGAAGCAGTCAACGATGATTCAATCAATTGATTTACTGTGATGATTTTTTTTTATGACATAAGCTCTTCTGATGGTTGAGTTGAATAGCCTCAGCTAGACTTCGTCATTAGTCTCATTATTTATTTATTATTTGGTATTTATCCTCAATAAAAGTCGAGTTATAATTTTTATTATTAATATATATTTATAAGGTGATTTATCAACTGATATGTGTCAATAAAAGTCATCTAAGCAATAGGTAGTCTTTCAATAATTTATGTTAAAGCTATTTCTACTGTCGTATTCGGAGGTTAATTTTTCCGCATTGTGATAATAGAGTCGCAACGAATTTAAAAAAATGAACAAAATAGTTTTCTACCAAATTCACCTTTTCTTACGTGTATTAATTCAGAAGTGATTCACTATTGACTGTACTATTATGAAAATCAAGTTCGTTTATGTGATGATGTGATTAGTGTAAACAAACAGACCATAAATGAATCTAGTAGTCTCAAAATAACTCCTCATTTTCGTTACTCCCACATTTCCCACACTACTATTTTAATATTGCGGCAGAGAAATCAATCATAATGATAAAGAAAGTTAAACGTATATCTGGAGTTTTTTTTCGAACTTCTTCGAGAAATGGGGATTTCCGTCGAATCATCCCCTTTCTTTCTGATGGGAACTGATCAAGCTACAAGAAGGAGTATAAGAATAAAAAATATCCTGGGGGCATGGAAGGATAGTAGGAATGCAGAAAATGACTCAAAACAAGCTCAAAGACTCGAACAACTCTTTCAAGAGAGCACAAATAAATTCAGAACAATACATGCCGATTTACTGGACACTTTCCGAGCTACAGAGACAGCTCTCAATGTCTTATGCAGATGTGAGGCACAGAATCATAGAAATCAAGCGATTTATATACAGTCCTAGGCTAACAATCAATAAATATTGATTTTATCATTCAATATAGTTGATCATCATAGTTTTCTTTAGCCTAAAAATAGGCCTCGTTTTTATTTGTAGCGAGTATTCTCTTGAGGTAAGAGAGCATGGAAAAATCACTGGGGGCCAGGTCTGCAGAATACGGTGCATAGGAAAGCAAGTCAACGCCCAATTCATGCAATTTTATCATCGTTTTCATCGATTTGTGACACGGTGTGTCACATGCGATTTTATTGTTTGAACGGTACAATAACGCTATGAAATAGTCTCTCTTCAAAGTTTTTCAGCTGTAAAATTTGTACGTATCTTCTGAACGTTATTATCAACTAAAATTCGAATAGATTTGATACTAGTAGTGCCATCTCAGTGTTTGTCTGCGAACTTCTCATTAATATCTTGAAGAGGGCGTTTATAAAATAGTACAGGGATGAGATCGTTGGATTTGGTGTTGAGAGAAGTGGAAGAAAAATTAAGAAGATCATGCAGAAAAATTGCAATGAAGTTCAGAAATGCATGATTTTATAACCATCCAACTTCGAATATATTAAGTTTCGAATTAAATACCGAAAGTTTGTTTGAAGGTGATTGACAATGTTTCACGATGAATTTCATTATTTCTGACTTTCCTTGTTCGATATTATACAGTGTCACCATTAAAGTGCGCACCATAGGGGAAACTTTTTTTTCGAAAAGTTTCAATGAAGTTCAACTTCGGCACTTGTTTGTGCTTTGAATTTAATATAAAATGATGCGGCCAACTGCGACCCACTGACGTTCAGTGTTAGTCAAATTCAACATTTTTTTTGAAAGACATTGAAAAAGTGCATTTTTAGATCGAATTTAACAAAAAGTTACTTGAAAAAGTTGTGTCTACGGCATTTTATATCCATATGCCAAATTTTATGCAACTAGAATAAAGTTAACGTTTTGCTTATTTTTGAAGGACCATCATTTGTATTGAGGACCATCATTTGTATTGAACGTGGAGGACGACATACTGAAATGTCGGCTATAAGTGTTTGACAACCTCATTTAGATCAATAAGTAATTTTTTGTGCCCATTTGTATTTTCTATAATATTATTGTTGTTTAAAATTTTTAATAATAATAATAGTTCTATCGAAATTATTTGTATTTCTTTTCAGTTGCTCTGCTTTTTCGATATCAAAGATTTGTTTAAGAAAATAGCTAAGTGATTGAAACTTTGCACCAGTAACGTTAAAATTTTTATAGCTAATTTTCAATTTCTCTCTAAAAATGTCCGTATAAGTAAAAATGTATCAGAAAAGTTGAACTCCATGATGAGTTTGTTATGTATACATGAATTAATGACAATTAACAGAACTTGTTTTTAAAATAAAGGGGATATCTGTCAAAAATAAGCAAAACGTTAACTTTATCCTAGTTGCATAAAATTTGGCATATGGATATAAAAATTCCGTTGACACAACTTTTTCAAGTAAGTTTTTGTTAAATTCGATCTAGAAATGCACTTTTTTTCAAAAAAAAGTTGAATTTGACAAACACTGAACGTCAGTGGGTCGCAGTTGGCCGCATCATTTGAAGTTAAATTCAAAGCACAAACAAGTGCGGAACTTGACCTTCATTGAAACTTTTCGAAAAAAGTTTCCCATATGGTGCGCACTTTAATGGTGTCACTGTAGATATTTTCAATTCAATAATGTATCCAGCCTATTTTATATCTACTCTGCACCCCGCAACCCGCAAGGTTTTATTGTGGCTCACACCTATTCACCCTCAATAAACCCAGCTGTATGGTGTGTGGTCTTTCAGGTCAGATAGTAAGAGTACGGCTCTGCCGAACTCTAAAAACCTAATTCGGTTCCCAAGCGGGGCAGGCACAAAGTATGTGCTCTGCTGTTTCATCATTTTCCATACAGAGGTAACACACACTGTCATCTGAGAGTCACTGCATATGATGATTCAAATGAAAGTGACCTGTAACAACACAAAGCTGATAGGAGACTACTATATGATCAGTAAATTGAACTATTGAGTATTTTTTCAAAAGTGTATAGTAGGCAAATCATCCATTTTTTGGGGAAAACCGAGAATGATATCTCGGATGTTCCATTTCCATTATAATTCAAAAGCACTCCGCAGACATGTAATTACAAACAAATCCATTGGTAAATAGTTTTATTAAGAATTATGCCTGGTTAGTTGCTGTGGATTTGTAAATAAAAAGTTCAACGGAGAAGACAATCAAAAATATCTGAGTTCCTCTCTGCTCTACGGAAACAAGTCCATGACATACATTTATTCACTTGTACGAGTATATTCTATGATGTCATGGCTTTTATGTGTAATAAACCTGATGACTACTGATGATGCAAATGGCTGTCTTGAATCGGGCACCTTTTTGAACACTGAATGGACTGTACGGTATTATTTCGTACACAAAACATGCATACAATATCCTAGTATCGTCATGTGTATTTGTAGCTTCATATCTCATTAATTATTCTATTACCTCGTGGTATATACTGAACGATAGAAAATTGTTTGTAGACTCTATTCATTGATATATAGGGCGTTCCAACGAAAACTTAACCCCCCCTGTAAGTCAGGGAAACTAATTATGTATGGAAATCATACCGGAAACTTCACCCCCCTGTGGCCAGCCACTATTATTACTTCTGTAATTTTTTTTCGAAATTGGTTCATTTGTTATTGAGAAATTAAGTGTTGAACATTATATTTAAGAAAAAACAGAAAATTCGCTGTCACTCATTTAATTGAGGAAATCAACAAGAGTAATATCAATGTTAGTTTAGTGAAGACAGGCCCGAAGAAGCCGTAAATAATTTTGTTTGAATATTTCATTTTGAGGACATTTTATATTTGAAATAGTTTTTTATTAGGATTGTTACCTTCAACAGATCTATAGAATATTGAGTATCATCTGGTGACGTTATAAACATTAAAAACTATCAATTTTTTTCCAACCTATTTGAATGAAAACATTATAATTTGTAGTTATAATTCGTCTTTTCATGTAAATGAACTTGATATTATTATTATTGACACTGATAATATCAAACTGATCGAAGGTTTGATAATGAAGATGAACATTCGTAACGATTCCTAACATCTTTAACAATTGTTTTTTCATTTATATTTGATGCTGATAATTTCGGACGCTTCACGGTAACCGAACAACTAGCTTCTATGTTATACCGGGTGTCCCACATTTTATGTGACAGGCAATATCTGGTTTGTTGATTCATACAAAAGTTTTAGGAGTTCATGAGAGCTATATTTTGATGTAATTTTTAAATATACAGGGTGTTTGGTGTAGGTGCTATAGACCAAAATAGAACGCCCTGTATGTCATTACATATTCAGATGCTACGTTAAATTCTGATATCATTTCATGTTTGGTTTTTGAAATTCGGT
>WOGN01008098.1:999-11471 GCA_015342105.1 Leptinotarsa texana | reverse complement strand
CTGTCAAGCAATTCACCAAGCAACCACTAACGATAAAATCTTACGACGAAAGTTTTGGCAAAATCTCGGATTTGCATTACTGGAAAATCACTTACGTGAAAGGGCCACAATCCTTTGTGTACCTAGAAATTTGAGGTTGAGAATTATGGAAATATGTGGTATCGAAGAGAATGGACCAGAAGCTACTAGGCAAGTCAATATACATCTTGAGAAAGTTAGATGATTTTACTGCGATCGCAAGAAAAATCGTCAATCAAGATTTTTTTGCAAAAAGTGTCATAAATGTATGTGCTTGGAGCACGCTACTTTTATGTGTTCTACTTGTTTAGGATAATACTAAGTGATTAACGTTATTTTTAAACTGTTTTGTGAAATAATCTCTTTTGTTTCCATTTTTGATTTTTTTGTATTATTTTTTGCATTTATAAAAGCTTTTATATTTGTTATAAAATGTGTACATATCATTTACTTAAAACCTATCGAATATCCTAAAATATAGGCCCACATTCACATGCGGACTACCAGTCCGCACACGTCTCTTTATGTAATTTTCAACACGCGCCCGCTGAAAGGTTAAGGCCATTTGAGGTCATATGACGTGCACATAGCTTAAATCGTGTGACGTCATTCAAGGACAAGGTTGAGTGGAGAGGGGAGGTTTAGAACCGTCGTTAGCACCCTACTATTCTCCAAAAGAACTTCGCTGATGCGGAGAAGCCAGAAGCCACGTATCGTCAATGTTAATATATCAAACTAGAACACAATTATCCTTTACCAATCAGAAGCTATTTGTTTGAGTGTCCTATGAATTGATGAATCGATGTAACAAACTGAATATTTCAACAACTGACTTATCAAACAATACCTATCTCAATAAACTGGCTGAACTCAAAAGGGCCATTGTCGCATCAAGATAGAAAGAACTGGGAAATAGTATTTTCTAATCCAAACCGATTGTAAGTTCAATACATTAGTTTTACATAGAATTGTACTTTGTAGGCTTACCTAAATGAAATTTCAGATCTATCGTTGTTTTTTAAGATCAGTATTTCATTAACAATGGATATATCAAGATCGTATTTTGTCAGCTTTTTCTCAAATATCTATAAATGCATATAATGTAATTAAGTTTTCATCACTTTTGATAAGGGAGAATGAAATTTTCTAAAATACCGTTTATACGGTGTTTTGAAACAATTTACGGAGATATTGCACCCACGTTAAGTATGTTACTAATTGAAATCTGTACTGAGGCTGATATGGAAATGACTTCGTGAATAATCTTTTTTATTACAAGTGTATCATTGCTACCATGGAATTTGATTTCCAGTTGTTTATAACACTCAACACCTTCAACTTTGATATATTACCCATAATTTTCAGCAAATTTTCAATTCTACCTATGCTATGGTATATTTCGCGCTAGATTTTTCGTAATGTTTAAAACGATTGCCCACATCAGCCTGTTGCACCTGATATAAGGTAGTAGTTAATGCTCTTTTGGCTTCAGAAAATGATCTATTAGGTTTTTTAACACCCAAATGATTCCAATAAAACCTATTTCATAGAAATAGAACAGTTGAGGTGTAATCGGAAGTGGTCTGATTTTGACATCGTCTACTAGACCACATTGCCCTGTAGTTTACAATGTTTTCCCAAACCACCACGACTCATCGTGCAGCCGCCTGCTGAAAGATGTTGCACTAACGCACCACGTCCAACTGAACGTGACCTCATAATTTTTTTCGTCGTGGTACATTTTTCCCGACAATCAAAATCTGCCATTTAATTTGTTAACCACATTTTTTTCTTCTCATTTGCCAGCCGCCATCTTTTCCTAGCATCGATTATGTAACTTTCATCGGCAATAACAACAAGCTATATTGGTCATGTGAGACTTTACCACAAATCACAAACATATAACCTATCAAGACCACACTAAAACCGCCGTCCAACCGCAACACGTTTACCACAACCAACTCCGCTCTCACAAGATTTTTACCTCAGATGACTTGGGAATCATACTCTAACACCCACTGTAAAACGACTTGCAGATGTTTTCCGAAACATATTTTTTTACACATTCCAACATCCCCAACACCTTCCCCGTACCACTGAGTCACACTAGAATAATACAACCAGTAGATCATGTCTTCCGCCCGAATTGACGAGGATCTTCATCCGCTCTTAGGATGAAATTCTCGTCCAATACGTTCAGTGCTATAGTATTGAAGGATTTGATAGTACCGCGGACATCAGATTAATTATAATAAACGATCGGAAATTGATATTGTGTTTAGTTTATTTGCTGTTGTTATTATTGTTTTTAATTTTTATAGTTGGTTATAAGTTATTTACCACAAAATATTCTATAACCTTAAATTTCTTTTATATGAGCACACGCCTATGGTAAAAGAACGAAATTGGCTCCACACTTCATTTCGAGGTCACCGAGAACCTTGTGAATTCATGAATAAACGTAGTGGGAGTCGACTTACTGGTTGATTTTTACTATGACTAAGTCAGAAAGTCCTTATGATTTTCAGAAAACCATATGGCGTAGGTCCCAGAATCGCCATTGATAATCTACTTAACGGATATATAATTTTAATACAGTTAAGAAATTACCATGATAATTTCTAGGCAATGTGTTGCTCCAATATTACAAATGTATAACATTTGTCAACGTTAACATTTATCAACAACTCGACGAAAGTTCTCTTGTAATTGTCATCTATGAAAATACTTCATGGTTTCTCTTCCGTACTGAATGTATATGTACGGTAAAGGTCACAGAACTATAACTTAGAGTTATAGTTCTGTGATAAAGATATTCTCTCTCCATAGTCCATGGTCACGGAGTCACGGATAATTTTCCTTTCAGTACCGCCAAAATTTTTTATTTTTATAAATACGTTTGTTTCCTTAACCTTTTCAAATAAATTTGATTCCCAATATTTACTCTATGATTTTGAATGAAGAAAAATGGACGAAAATCCAAATTTTGAAGAAATGAAAAAAATTGTAGAAGGTAACTTGATGATTTTTTTGGAATAGTAACTTGATAAAGACCTCTTTAGATGCTGGTATGTATGAAGAAAACATGTCAAAAGAAGACATTCAATCTATTGGTAATTTGTTAACCAAGTCTAAGGAGGAAGTCGAGTTTCAGAAAATTAATGAGAAACAAGAAATTGATGTAGAAGAGGATACTAACTTGGAGCAAATAAAAATATTTAAACCCAAAACAGCAGGTTGTAGTAAACCAAATATTGAATCTGAACAAATTGACGAATATGATTCGGATGATTTATATAGCGAATCATTAGATTCAGTGAAAGATGCTACCAAGCATAGTTTTGGTTTCAATGATATGCTCAAGAGTACTGAAATTAGTTTGCAATGCATACCCCATGAATTAAAATTTGTACCTATCCAAAGTTCCCAAAGATTTTTAAATGCTGATTGTTCGGTGAAAGCTAAAGCTCTCTATTCATATCATACCAAAATTGATCTATCAAGAGTCATATTGGCTAAAAAGTCATTTTATCCTGCTCCGTTGAAAGAACCCATTAGCACAAACCAGTCTCTAAATAATACTTCAGATAACAAAGGAGATAAGGGAGATACTTATATCAGTCGTTCAGGCCGTCAAACAAAAAGAAAGGTTTATTATGATCAAGATGAAGATAGCTTGGATGGAGTTACTTCCATCAAAAAGACAAAAGGTTCAGAAGACCAAGAACGGCCCTCTAAAATAAAAACTCCAACTAGGAAAACTGAAAAAAGAACCGAGGATAAATATAAGGAGGATTATCAAAATATTAGTAAGGATTTGGTTTTTTCAGTTTTTATGATTTATTGGAAGTTTGTTAGGAAAAGGATGGGAAACTGCGTTAAACTGTGTCTGTTATTTCATTAAAATTCATAGTCAAGTTAGAAAAAAAAAACGCTTCGTAATGATGTTGAAGTCAGTTTTCACCTTCTCATATCTTTATCCCTAAATCCCTAATTCAGTACATCTATTTTCTGATCAGGCTTGCTTTATACTTTAACTACATACTAAGTTAATTGAACGTTTTTTAAACATTCATAAGACATTTAGATGTACAATGAACATCTGCCATGTATCTACATTGGACTTATAGAGAATGTTCATTGAATAATTACTCGATTTACGTAAACATACTATATGAATATGGTATTTTACAATCTGGGTAGATGCCTTATTCAAAAAATAGGTTAACATCGTACAGTATACGTGTGTGGTTCAACCATTAAATCAAGAATTTCAACTTTAAGAACTTTTGACAGAAAATTAAGTTCTATCTGAGCAAAATAAATTTTTCAACTATACCTTGGAGTGAATCAAACACGTTCTTACTCAATAGTTTTTTCTTTGAAATCAAGTAAAGAATTCGAAATTTAACTTACATATCACACAACGTTGAGGAAAGATGAATTATGTATCGTCATTTTGTTACCATTAAATATTATGAAAACTAATTGTCACTGAAATTTCCTCACTTGAAGCGAGGAGTACAGTCAATCCTTCTAGAACCCAAATAAAAATAAATAATTTTTGCTGAAAGCCTCTCTAATGGAGTTTGATCAATGAAAACAGAAGACAGTGAATGTCAAAAAAGTACTGAATAAACAGGTCGTTGCTTAATTTGTGAACTTTTTGGTAAAATGAAAGTATCACTTCAACAATTGATGGGTATCCCGAGAGATAGAATAACTGAAAAGAAGAAGGTCTGGGATTTATGAAATGAGTTGTGAGTAATGTGACAAAGAGTATGTTGGTCAAATTAAGCCAACTATAATTTCTCGTTACAAAGAACACATTTCACATATTCGGTTTCATAGACCAGAGAAGTCCAGTGTCATCCAACATACTTCATAAAACAAGCGTAAAATGAGTGAGAAATGCTTAAAATTGTTGAGACTGATGCAGACAACAAATGCCTTTGAAAATTTGGAAATCGATAAAAGTGGAATGAGATCTATGAACAGCAACACAGATCCCATTCCAAACAGGCCATTGTTTACTCTTACATAATAACTACAGGTAGAAAACAAGTAAATATTAGGTATTCATTCACCTATAAATTAGGAATTAGAATACAATAACAAAATATCACTATTACAAATACTAGTAATTAATTTAATAGCACTCATTTGATCTTCCTCATTATGTAAGGTGATGGTTTGGATTTAGTCATCTAATAAGTGATTCTAACTTGGTTCTGTTAGGTTTTGTACTGGCGAGGAAAAAGTGTTTTCAATAGATCATTTTCGTTTTTCTTAGATTTACTTGGTTAGTGAACATGAGATTCAGTACTTTTTCAGTGAGAGTAAAGTGTTTTCAATGAATTCATTTCAGGACAGAAGTTCGAATTCTACCTATTAGGTGAACAATTATATACATATTGTAGGGATCAGTTTCACAGAACTTATTTTCATGAAATCTTATTAAATTATAAATATCTTCTCATCAGTAATACTTATGATTTCAGATGTAAATGAACAAGAACCGGAATTGGCCCCAAAGACAAGTGAGAATTCTAAATCAAGTGCAAAGTTAAAAAGGTTATCAAATGTAGAAATCATGAAGAGGTCCTCTTTGTTTGCGGATTCTTCTCCACGACTCAACAGAACTGAAGCTATTTTCGACAAATTGGTAGAGGAAAAAAATAAGAAAGACATCGAAGAAAAAGTTATGGAATCATTTCAAAGATCTTTGAATGCTATATCCAAGGAATCTGAAACAACTGATGAAGTTATAAATGTGGATGAGGAGGAACCTATTAGAAGAGTAGTACCTCCGCCACCTATTGTGAAAGGACGAAAACCTATAAATAGTCGGAAGAAAAAACCTACTAGCAAGTATTCCAAAATATGAATAGATCACTTTTTATCTAATTGATTTTGCATGAAAACTGGGATACAGTGAAGATTTTTTTTTCAGATGTTGAGCCTCTGAATATAAAAAAGACCAACAAAAATAGTTCTCCTGTGAAAAGTCCTGTTGCAAGTTCCAGTCAAGCGTCCAGTGAAAGTTCAGAGACATTTGCAATCCCAACAAATGCTGTTTCTACCAGAAGGATTTCACAAGTCCAGACAACTGAAAGTGTATCTCCTAGAAGTAGAAGTAGAGATCTTCCTGTTTCAAACAGTGTATCATGTCCTATATGTGGAGATAATTTCCATAAAAATAAAATAGTGGTAAGAAGCAAATTCATATACCAGGTTGACTTGTAAATTATTTTTCTTGGAATTAAGATAAAGCTAACACTTTATTTATGTTCTTATGTTGATTATGTATATGAATATTAATTTAATGTAATTTTAGGTAATTCAATTTCATTCTTTGTCATGGCAAAGAACGATCTAATCAATGACTTATGTGACTAACTGAATTGAACTACTCTTACAAGTCTACCTATAGAATTTCACAATTCAAATAACAGAACATATTCATTGCCGAAGATAGATTACTGAGTTTTTGTAAATTCTCTTTTCTTTCGATTACTATAGAGCTCATCTTTTCAGGAACATGCATCAACGTGTGGAGATGACCAGATTGAACAATCATCTCCTCCGAAACATTCAAAAATTTCCTGTGAAATATGTGATGCCGTCATACCATTGTCTACTGAATATGAAGTACATGTTAAAGAATGTCTAAATCGAAAAAAGGAAAAAGATCTAGCAGATCACTAATTAAATTGTGTTGAGTCAAGTGTACAGTGTAAATAAAAATATTTTCCAAATGTTAATTGCAATGATTGTTATATTTTTTATTAGATCCTTCTCAGAAAAGTCTGATGATTTAATTCAGCTGCTTTAATTCTGTTATAAATATTTTTATACTTCATTATTAAAAATTTGTAAAAAACAACATGTAATTATTTTTTCACCAAAACTTGTTCTTCATAATCTGAATATTTTAATCTGATGATGAGCTCACTTCAGATATGTTCATGTTCGAAATTTTTTAGTGTGAAGGGTCGAAAATAGGAAATTAATATATTCAAGCAACACTGTTATTTATTAATAGCAGTGATATATTAAAATTTGCACGTACGTTCTCAGTGCCAGGAATCAAATATATATTTCTTAATTTGTTTTCAAAAGGGCCTTGCTTAAAAATATAAATATGCATACATTTTATCTATTGTCGAAATATAAGCTTTGCCAAAATGAAGTTGGTAAGTTGGGTCTGGTTGGTTCTTGGTCTACTACTTTCAAGTTTGTTTGATTGCACTTTATGTTGATAAAATAAGGTAGAATTTATTGAATTCACATGACTTCATATTCATGAAGAAGAAGATAAAATAATGTCTTGTGGTTACAGATCAGGAGCAAATTAAATCCATTTATGAAAGTGTTATATTTGCTCTATTATAAAATCAGCTATGCCCTCTCATCAAAACGCCACAATGAATGGTTTAAAATTCAGCCAGTTGAACTTGTAATTTTTTCGTTGGTATTTGTGAAGAACTTGAAAATGTAAGAGGTTATAATGTATCACAGGAATCGTGAAAGTAGTTTTTGGTACAATTTTATGGGTAAATTTTTTCACCAGAAATACTTTTCATATTATTCGTTACAACGTGATGCTTGTAATTAAAGACCGTAAATCATCATGAAAGTATTTACAGAAAAGTGGTGAGTCACCATGTAGGCATTCACAGTACATAAAACACTTTGACCACCGTATAGAAGATCAGTTTGATATTCCTCTCGAAGATGATCACTTGGGGATCGAAACACGTGTCGAGGTGTTGAAATAACGGTTTGGTGTTGGGATAAAAACTCCACTAATATTCATTACTACACCAAAGGTTCCAAACAGTGCATCACAAGATTATACCTAGGTTAATAAGCCAATTTTATAACTTCGAAATGATTGAGAAAAAATGTGTATAATTACTTTAAAAGTAGAAAGGGTGAATTGGTCACTTTGTTAATGGTGAAAAGTAAAATATCGCAAGCAACAGGTAAGTAACTTTAAATTACATTCCAATAATATTTATTGAGTTTAGGGTAAGCAATTCCTTGATTGTTTAATTTCTATTAAATAACCATTAGATAAACATAGACCATTAGATGAACATATTTCCTCAATAAATAGCCAAACACAATTAAATAATTTGTAAAAATTGATGAGGGAACTGGGAATTTCAGTAAAAATGTTATGGTGATATTTTCAATCAATATTGTTAAATCTATGATAGTTTGATGATTTTTGAAGGCGTTAAAAAATATCGGATACTCAGTTTTTAAATGGTATGCTTTCCCACATTTTTCATTTAAAGAAATGATTAGACATATCTACCCAAGTTTGTTATTCGATTACTTTACTTAAATTACGTTAATTCAGTTAGCTCTGAAGTAAAATACTTTGTTACAGGAGTTTCTATTAGCACAGTGGGTAGAATTGTACAAAATGCTCAGCGATCATTGAAAAATAACGGCCAAATAAGTTTAAAAAAAAAACGTGCGAGAAAGTCACCTGTTACCGATTTATCTATTTATAAAATATTGGATATTTGCCGCATAATTCATGATTTTCATAAGACAGAAATTTGTCGAGTTAACGTCAAAAAATTACAGCAAAAGATTAAAGAGTATTTGGATGTTTTCGCATTGGGGACATTACTATGAAGAATTATTTAGGATTCATCATGATTTGTATTGTTTTCATTGTTATTTTATCCTTACCTACATTGTATTTTATTGTTTCATGTATTTATATTCTATAAATGCAATTAAATATAGGGCACCACATAATGAACATGGATCTTAGCGGTGCCTAAAATTCATCATAGTAAAACTTTTTCCTGTAACTGTTAAGATAACGGAGATTTCGAATTTTGTCGAAGGTTTTTGGACACCCGTAGTGACCAATTTCTCGACGCACAATAGTCGAGATAACTATCGACGCCACTGTACTATTGACATCAGTTTGTGTGACCAATAGCTGCCAAAAGCTGTCTTCTGGGGCGGGTACAATTTGGTTTTAAATGCTCATCAAAATCAGAGAGTACACAATTAGTTGTGTACTTTTTGATCAAAATCTCATCTTAATTGGCGTTTATAAGTCTTTCGTGCAGATGTGTTTGCAATATTGTAGATCTCCAGCCTTCATAATGGACTTCGATGAACCCAAGAGCCAAGAGTGACATCGAGACTTTTTTATAGAGATGCATAAACATCTCTGAGGGCGATGCATATGCAAAATCAAGCGGACTATGTCAGTGTTACACTTCCGGTGATAGTCTCTTGAGGACATATGCCGCCCTGCAGAGGTGGGAGTGGGGGCGTTTCAATACCCCAACCGAGTGAGGAATCACTGGTGAAGGTAAGAATCCTAAATGACGCCCAATCCTAAGGTGTGTGTATATATATCCGTGCCGACAGCATGGACCATGTTGTAACAAAAAAATTCGTCGGCGTCGACTAAACATCCCCAATTATCCTCTCTGTAACAAAGGATTAAGAGAGATAGTTTCATAGCACTCCACCTGCTTTTGAGTTGCATTTACAGAAGAGATAGTAGTTGAACAAACGACTCCAACTGTTTTCCCTGTAATATCGGACCATCAGCATGAGCTTCCCAGCTTTCCAACTCTTACGGAAACATAGACTGCTTGGTTGTGCAGCCAGGAAGCGACTCACAAGCAGGATATCTTATGAATTTGATTTGTACCTAATTCTAGAGCAGCGAGAGAGAACACAATCTTCGCCTGAACAGGTCATGAAAATTCTTATGGTCAAACTATGATTTACTCAAATCAGAGGCGAAAAAGCCCTCTATAACTGAATTCAATGTTTTGTCAGGAATAGCTAGGAAGATTGCGGCCATCAGAGTGGGATGTTGCACTTTGAACATCTACAGGCTCTATAGTTCAGTCAAGTGGCCTTGATAACTATAGGTTACATGAGAGTATCAGGAAAGTGTATCCTGTCTGGTGGGTGTAGTTAGTACCATATGTCGTTGCGAAAGAGCGCCTGTTTAAAGTTCGTTACCAGAGATATGTTTCCCAGTCACACATTTGTATTGGTTACCTGAGAGTATCAGGAAAGTGTATGCTGGTTGGTGGGTGTAGTTAGTATCATGTCGCCGCGAAAGAGCGTCTCTCTAGAGTTCTCACCTGAGACCTGCTTCCCACGTCACACATTTGTGTTGGTTACCTGAGAGTATCAGGAAAGTGTATTCTGGCTGGTGGGTGTAGTTAGTACCCTGTCGCCACGAAAGAGCGTGTCTCTAAAGTTAGTCACCGGAGACCTGTTTCTCAAGTTACACATTTGTGTTGGTTACCTGAGAGGATCAGGAAAGTGTATCCCGGCTGGTAGGTTTAGTTAGTACCATGTCGTCGCGAAAGAGCGTCTATCTAAAGTTCGTCACCGGAGACCTACTTCCGAAGTCACACATTTGTGTTGGTTACCTGAGAGTATCAGGA
>WOGN01008097.1:0-11472 GCA_015342105.1 Leptinotarsa texana | reverse complement strand
CTGTTTCCTTATCACTGTCGTCATTTAAATCAATAATGAATTAATTTCCACCATTATTATGGAAGTGTCCAATCTCCATTAATCTTTTTCAAGTAAAATTACATTTTTATTCCTTTTGCGCCAGACTTCTTCGGTAATATTAGATACTTCTTTAAGTAGCTCTATTACCTTCTTATCAAATTCTCCCCAAATCAACTCGATGGGATTGAAAACACAAAATAGGAGGGAAGTGTCAGTATGGTGTGTCCATACTTTTCAGCAATACTCTCAAGGACATACAGTTTCTCAAATGTTTTTGTCTGTAAAACTTCAAGTAGGTGGTTTTTGGTATGGTAATACTCAAAATAAAAATTGCTATCCATTAAAAAACTTTGTATTTCATCTTTCCTCGAACTTTCTATCGGTACTTTGATGAGCTGTCGCTAATAATAGGAAGCATTGTCAAAAACTATTACACTATTCGCTTCCAAATTTGGGATCAATCAAATGATTTCTCGAAAATATTAGCTTCCATGTTCTTATGATAGTCAACATTGCAGTCTTCAAGTTTTTTCAGATAATTTCAAAGAATTCGGAACCCCCCCCTTTATGAACAATGCACAATGATTAGTCGCGATCCTTTGTTTGCAGGTATGTTGAGCGTACACATTCTCGAACCATCAGTCCACCCTTTCGTAACTGTGTCGTGAGTGTTATACAGAGTTTCGTCCAAACAGAAAATTTGCCATTGTTCTTGCCTATATTTAATTATTTGTTCTAAGTATTTGTCATGCAATTCCACTATTCTATTTTCCATAACTGCTTGACGTTTGTTTATTATTTTAAATCCAAATCCTAGTTTCTTTAGCCAATTCTGAAAAGTTTTGTCACAGCAGCTCACGTTATGGCCAGCAGTATTCAATTTCTACCATATGATTTCAGTTGTAGAAATCTCATTGCTTTTGTAACATTCGTATATTGTTTTTTTTAATGATTTTATAAGATGAACATCTAAAGGTTTTGGTAATTCTGTATCACATCGCGTCTTGCGTTCAAAAGGTTTGTGTTTGACTAATTTAGGTACAGTTGAGGAAGGAATTTCGGTCAAATTTGATGTTGCTTGTAATAGTTTGTTTCCCACGAAACCAAACTTGAGATGTATATTCTTATATACATTAAAACATACTTCCTGTGCTTCAATATTCACTGGTATCTCTTTTTCACATTGTTCTCCATCGCTATTAGAATCACTACACTAGAAAAGTCTGCGTTGTTATCACACTCGTTATTACTATTAGTATTTGACCAAAGACGCCACATTTTAAACAGATGAAAACTTTAAATAATTATAACTGCACCAATATCGAATTTCAACACTCAAATCGAGATCAGTTTCTGAACTGAACACGACGGCGATAACCATCCCCGCATTCCCCGATTTCTATTCGTCATCGTAACATGACTTTAAATTTAATTTTATTATACTAATAATAATTATTAATAATTATTCATTACGAATCGCCAATTTTACAGACCACGTGGACTAGGTCCACGCTGGTTCATTTCTAAATATTGGTTTTTTTGGCCTTTGAGAGTGCCGCCAACTTTAAATGTGTATAATATTGTTTACTTCGACTATACCTGCTGGTTTTACCATTGAGTTTTCAACTAAGTATATTTTTTAAAACACTTTTCCCACACCAGAACAAAAATACCGTGTCTTCTTAGTTTTATCTCGAGAGAAACGGTATTCTTGAAAAGACGAGAAAGGATTTTTTTCTCGTCTTCACAAGAGGCAACACTAGTACGAACATTGGGAAAGATAAATGTTTTGAGTTTCATTCCCAAAAGTTTGTTATCTTTCTCTTTTCAGTCGAGATGGTTATAAAAACCCTCATTTTTTTTCGAGTTGTATTTATTCAAAAATCGTTTAATCTCAAATTATCCGAGTACTCATAAAATACCGTTAAACAAAAAATTGTTGACTCCGTACCTGTCCGTTCATAATTCTGCAAATAATAAGAGGGGTTATCTATAATTCCATTCAATGTCAGGAAATAAAACCAAAAAGTGTGATAAGCTGATAAGCAACACAAGGTTTGCCCTTCAGTTAGACCTCTAGTTGAACTTGTTGAATTAATTTTCACAATACAGATTACGTACGATTGGGTTTACATTATTCGATTGATTGCTTTATTGGCTACTTTATGGATATAACAGGTCTAATAAGAATTTTTAGACGAAAACATGTAATTGAAGGAAGTAGGTAACATATTTTACATGAGGTGATTTATTTACTAGACTTAAATTTACCAGAACAAATTTCATGCTAGAAACTGTTTAGAAAAAATGATCTTAACTTTTTTGTATTATTGTTTATATGTGTATTGTTTAGGGCTGCAAAGGGTAATTATTTTGGAGTGGCTCAAGAAAGTGTAACATATCAAAGTTGTGATTTTTTTCATGAAACACCCTGTATTTCGTTACATTTTTGAATAGGTCAGATTTTATAAAATGTAGTATTACCTAACTATAACCATTTCGAGTTATTGATTTTTTTATGACAACTAAATAGCATCGAAATGTACAGAAATTATTCTTGTTCTAAAATCATTGTCACTTTTTTATAATTTTGAACAAAGACAACTTTGTTATTTCAAATAAAACAAACACTCTATATTCTATAAAATTCAATTATATTTCATTTCATTTTGGGATTCCCTATACCTAACCTAAATAGTTTTTCAGATATTGCCTTTTTCCAATGGTAGTTTATGTTTCAATGCATTCTTTGAATCAAGGTAGCTTTGAAATTCATCGAAAATATTTACTGTTCACTAAAATTAATAGTATTCACTAAAATGAAGTTATTATTTATATTCATAATTTGACAGTAGTTCGTTAAACAGACTGTACATTTTTTTATTATTCAACTGAAATGAAATAACACACCAATTTATTTGTTCGAAAAGCGCATATATCCTAAAACTGTCTGACACTGGATTTGAAATTTGCCGGCGCTCTATCCAATTGTAACCACACCCGTTGACTGATATTCAGCGGCACATTCTCCAGTAGCTCAGGCTGATCTCCAGTAAAAATTGTAAATCAAAAAAATATGGTCCTATACCTTTTGTATTCTTCTGTATTTTGTATTCTTCCCCACGTATTCCATCTATTCCACCTATTCCAGAATATTCTGGATCACTCGACGCCAAAAGGCAATTCTCTTAATACTCGCCAGTCACTAAAATCATATCTATCCGCTCTTGAATGGGATAAGTTTTCACTTTCAACGGTAATAACACACTGAATGTTTTGAATAACGTAAAACACAATAACTTTTATTAAGAATTATTTCAACAAGTTCAATAAAGTCGTTTCAAAGTTATCTCGATTCGAATAATACATTGAAATGAGAACTACTATTTGAAAAAGCCAATATCTGAAAAACTATTTAGGTTAGGTGTAGGGAACTCCAAAATGAAATGAGAAATAATTGAATTTAATATTGTTTCGATCAGAAAATGCAGGGTGTTCTATTTGAAATAACAAAGTTGCCTTTGTCTGAAATTATAAAGAAGTGACAATGATTTTTGAACATTCTGTGTAATATTGAGAAACAGGTTTTTCCAAAATCAATAGCCCAAAATCTATTTTATCGCTGATTTCTATACATTTCGACTTTATTTAGTTGCCAATTGTACCTAGGACTGTAATAAAAAAGTAACATAGTGTCTTTAATGAAATCATATTATTTTTTCCTGAAATTCAAAAGTGTAACGAAATACAGGGTGTCTCATTTAAAAAACACAACTTTAGTATGTCCTACTTTTTAAGCCACCCTGTATACTCGAAAATAATTTCCTGTTGCAGCCTTTATCAATATACAGATAATGAAATGGAGAAATTTCCAAAAAATATGGTTTGGTTTACGGGGACCGTATCGTATGGGGTGCCCCACCCTGAATAATATTCAGCTTTCCTACATAATGATACTCCTCATTAATACTAGTGTTTTAGACAGATTTTAGTCAGTTTTTGTACAACACCAAATAATTTATCATTAGCTCTACAACGTTATTCTATAATGACATATCAATTATATAATTATATAAATCATTCTATCGTTGATATTCGTTATTCAATCAAAACGGTAATCTATTATTCAAGTATTCGTGTGTCACCCCATATTTCTTCAATCCACGAAAACGAATATTTAAAAGGACTTTCAACCTCGAAACGAACAAAAACTGTTTACAAGTCCCACTGAAATGCTATTAGCTACCGACAAAATTTATAGATGATGTGACAGGGTCGAGGGGTGTATTTCGAAGGAAAATTTCCATGAAGCACCCGGGCAGCCCACGCACCAACACGCGTTTATTCAGGGTTGAACGAGGTCTGAAGGCAGCCTTGACCTACAAAGTGTTTCAGAGTAGAGTTTTCGGTATAAGAAACGGGGAATGAACTGAACTGGAAACATCTAGAAGAGTGAGAGGTGAAAATCCCTTATTATACCAAGCTTTAGGGAACTTTCATTTATTGGGGAATGAATCAAGTGTGTATTTCAGGGAATTAGTTTGGTTTTCGATGTAAACAGGTTGTTAGTGGGTCATACTAGAGCTTTTAAATTGTTGAACTATTGTTTGCTGTTTCTCCCTCGAGGGAAATTTCTAGTAGCTATAACAAAAATTGCATTCCGCCAAAAAGCATCTTCATGGAATTGGCATTAAATCACACCAGTTGGTCTCACAAATTTTGCAAATACACTTAAACACTGTGTTTTCTCTTTGCTGGTATAATTGAAATGATTGCTGTCACTACGATGTTTTACCGGCTACTTCTAGGTAACAATTTTCTTGTGACCACTAACAAGTTTATCTAGTAACTGCAATAATGTACAGATATTTTTTCTCTAATGTATTTACTAACCACTAGTGGGTTGATCTAGTTCTTATAGGAAATATCTGTGTATGGGTAAAATAATTATTTGTTATTATTAGTAGATTCTTGAGTTAAAACTTTGAGGTTCAATAGATCAGAGATCATGATATTTATTGCAAGGAATGTATTAACTACAACAGAAAATACTTACTCACAGATACAGATTGAACCTTGCTGATATCGAGTGTTATTTTTAATTGCACCCCACATTTGGATTGGAATGAATCACGTTTTCCTCACCAGAACAAAAATGTTGTCTCTCGAAGAGCGTTTCGCTAACCAAGTGAGCATCATCAGAAGAAGACTAAAGCAGCTTGTTACAAGCTATGTTGATGTTTATGCATCTAGACTCTAGACGAATCATCACCTTGCATAATGAGGGTCATTAAATAATTTATTGCATTTTGTAATTGTCCTTTTTTTTTTGATCACGTTATAGTAACAATTCACGTAACACGGACATCTACAGACAGTATAAAATAATTATAATTTCATTGAAATTACAAGTCACATGCACAATTGGTAAATGTATACTGCACATTGCAATAAAAGTAAGTTTAGTTTTAAGGTATGTTCTGGAAGAATTATAATCTTGCGATGGAAAATGTTTGGTCTCATTTCACTTCTACTTCTCAACTATATGTTATCTTAGTCTGAAAGACTTAAATACGAGATTATTTTCATATAAATGAAAATAATCGATTTATCATTTCACGCCATACACAAAATTTGTTTATTCAGACCTATAATGTATGAAAAATGGTCAATTGTAATGTTATGTTGGAGAATATTACAAAAAAATAAAATTCACCAAACAAAAACAAAAGTAAATCCATGAAAATAGTGAAATTGTATATTTATTAAAATAATATGATATCTTACTGAGTGTGAGTGATGTCATCAGATAAAAACTCTCTCAAAATATTGATATTATACAAAGTCATAGGACCCCCTAAATCAATTATTCATTTTATCTCGAGTTTATTCTTGAGACCTCAAATCCAAAATCCCGACTATTTCAGATTAGAGTATACAATCTTAGGATTGAATTTGAGAAACGACAACTACCACTTCAATAAATAAATGAACAGTTCAAGATAATTTAATTTTTCACATAAATGAGACACGCATTTCGCCACAAAATCCAAGCAAAAAGTTTCTATTTTATTCTTGAATTTTTTTTACATATACGTACTCTATTGGATAACAAATATGTATCACACTCAAATGAAACAAAAATCCCTTCAATTATCTACTTCAGAATCCAAATTGATAAATGGTAAATGGATAAATTGGTAAAAGTCTTTCTCTCTCTCTTATGGATGTCCTGTGGCCCTTCGACAATCATATTGGCCTTGACCGGCCACGAGCCCGGATTTTCCCGGAAAGCGCAGAGGGAAATTGTGGAGGAGTAGACAAAGATGGTTGCGCTCGGAACTGAAATTATCCCTATCTCGTTTCCAATTTTCCAGGACGAGGAAATGGGATATGGGTAAGAAGAGCCTGAATTCGTCTGCTGATATACGTGGAATTAATCTATAAAATTTTAATATACTCGGCTAGAAAAAATCACATGGGATTGAAAGATTAAACCGATTGAAACTTTTAACGTTCATATAATGAGTAATGAAAAATACAATTCGAGTTGAGATTGAGATATGAAATGAACTAGGTATACCGTAAGAAATGAAAAATATTCTGGAATGAAATTATGATAATGTTGTATAGACCTAACACAACATTATTACAAGAGACACAATCTTGTAGACGTTCTTGTACTGTTACGAATCGCCCAAAATCAGTTGTGGACTGATAAGGTTAACGAGACAAAGTGTTCAGTATTCAGTTGGGTAACTGTTTTCTGACTGTTAGGAACGGTCCGAGTAGAGAACCAGAACAAACCTAATACGATTCGAATCAATTTTCAGTATTTCAATTGATGTATTTTGATATTGTATTCATTGTAAGTTAGTTTCAGCTCCACAGTTTGAGTTTCTGTCTTGTCGGGCATGACAAACTAATCTATGAGAGCAGTCACCATTCATTTCCTTAAACATTTATATGAGCTTTCAATCTGCTCTAAGCGATTTATAATCTAAAATGTCTTATCTACAACATTTAAAATGACTGTTGTTCGTTCAGTGTTGTGAGCTAAAATATATTTCCTAGTCGCTCAGCATAGTTCAAGTAAACGATAAAATGTAACATACTTTCCAACTTTTTGATTATATAAGAATCAAAATAACTATATAATGTATATAACAAAAATACATAATATATATAATAAATATTTCATTTGTATAGGTGAGTGGGAAATGTAGGGATTCAAATAACAGTATGATAGTTGAAAACACTGATAATTCCTTTTCCATATTCTGTGTTTCATTATCGCATCACAATAGTCATATAAATCAACATATGGAAGTTTCCAATCTCCATATAGTATTTTTCAACTAAAATTATTTTTCAATCCTTTCCTACCATTCTTCTTCGGTAACATTAGATACTTCTTTAATTAGCTCTATTACCTTCTCATCAAATTTTGGAAAATCATTTTTAGGCCTGATGCTTTGTTTCAATTTTCCCCAAATCAACTCGATGGGAATGAAAACACAAAAATAGGGAAGAAGTCTCAGTCTTAAAAACTTTGTATTTCATCTTTTTTCGAATTTATATTCGGTACTTTAAAGCGCTATCGTGAAAGATACGGAACGTTGTCGAGAACTATTACAATATTCGTATCCAAATTTGGGATCAATGTGTTTTCAAACCATTCCTCGAAAATATTAGCTTCCATTTTCTTATGATAGTCAACATTGCAGTCCTCAAGTTTTTTTCCACATAATTTCAAAAAATTCGGAACCCATCCTTTACTTCCTCCAAAATGTACAATGATTAGTCGCAATTCATTGTTTGCAGGCATGTTAGGCGTACACATTCTCGAACCATTATTTCACCCTTTCGTAACTGTGTCGTGAGTATCATACCAAGATTCGTCCAAATAGAAAATTTGCCGTTGTTCCATAACTGCTCGACGTTAATTTTTTATTTTAAATAAAAATTTTAGTTTTTTATCCAATTCTGAAGAATTTTGTCACAACAGCTCATTTTATGGCCGGAAGTATTCAGTTTCTTCCTTATGATTTCAGTTGTAGGAATCTCATTGTTTTTGTAACAGTCGCATATTGTTTTTTTAATGACTTCATTAAATGAACATCTGAAGGTTTTGGTAATCCTGTATGACATAGAGTCTTGCGTTCATAAGGTTTGTTTTTGACTATTTTAAGTACAGTTTAGAAAGGAATTTCAGTCAAATCTGATGTTGACTGTAATAGTTTGTTTCCCTCAAAACCTAACTTGAGATGTAGATTCTTATGCATCCGAATCTTATTCACTGGTATCTCTTTTTTGCATTGGTCACCATCGCTATTGGAATCACTACACTGGAAAAAGTCTGCGTTATTATCACACTCGTTATTACTATTAGTGCTTGTACAAGGACGCCATATTTTGAACAGACAAAAATTTTAATTATAACCGCAGCAAAATTGAATTTCAACACTCAAATCGCAATCAGTTCCTGAATTGAACATTGTTGACCCGACGGCAATAACCATCTCCGCATTCCTATATTGCTATTCGTCACCGTAACATGACGGTTCATTTCCATGGTTTTTTTTTGGCCTTTGAGAGTGCCGCCAACAAAAAGTGTACACAATACCGTTTATTTCGACTATACCATACATTTACTTGATTTAATAAAACGAATTGTTCATGGAGTTTTTTAAAAGAAAACAGTTTATCATTCTGATGACTACCCAATAAAATGTTTAATTACAAAAATTAATTTACACAAATATAAAAAGTGAAAAGTGAATATGTTTGTTACCTGTCTGAAATCACGTCTCCACGAAGGTGCTGAAGGGCCACCGAACATTTTTGTTTCGTAATGATTGTTCAATCCGTCAATTATGAAAAATTGACATTTCAAAATGTCAATTATCTATAATCGACTGCTCGAATTCGTGTTATAAGTAGTTTACGATAATCTTATGTACACGAATTTTCAACGCAGTTGACCAAGTATTCGAACGGATATATGAGCAGAGAGGGTCGAAGAGAGGAGTAGCTGCATTGCGGGTCCAGATACAGTATAAGCGTAAGTTCTCTATGTCCTGAATCAATTATCGTAAAGAATTCAATACAACATTGTATGAGGTCATCTTGCATTTGCTCGGATACCTTGCGTAACCCGGCAATATAGTGAGATGCCTTGAACAACTGGTACCACTCTGGCGGACTCGCTAAACCGTAAAATCTGGTCACGCTTGAGTCCAAACAGAGTAGGTCACTTTCAAAAGAGATGTATTTCAGGACTATTTCCTCAGTCTTCTTCTCTTCTGCATCTCACTATTGCCATTATTTGTTGCGCTCAGAAATACTCGAGGATATAACTGTGGCACCCCCAGAAACCGGAGGCACAAGGTCACCCATTTGTTTTATATGGATAATCTTGAACTTTCGGCCTCTGGAGGGATAGCAAAAATTCGAGCAATTCCTTTCAGAGCAGCTGCCCAAGCGGATGATGAACTCGATTTAGTTTTCGACACTGAAGAAGGTGATCACAACTCTGTCAGCGAGTTGAAATCCATTTAGCAATAGGCCCACATAAAATCTGCAAACATCAGTTCACTCGTAAGACAACAGAAAGATACGTCAATGCATGGTATCTCATTCAATAGCATTGAAGGCTTTGGCTTATCAAGGCACCTAACCTTCACTTTTCTCAGGCCCAGTTGGCTTGAGTCGGAATCTGAAGGATTCATCATGTCCAGCAAGGATGGCAACTATAACATCTTACTTAGTATACCGGAGTCGCATGACAGGAATAGTTTCTGACACCAGATGTTGGACACGCCATTTCTTAGCTAGCATAAGTATCATACTTTTGTCAGTTCCTCACAAGTAATCATTTATATGCCCCTATCGAATGATGACTGAATGTCACCTGAATGTCAAACTTATATATTAAATGTACAAGTTTGAAAATGTCCTTATACAACGAAACTGCAGTGACGTTAGTTACAAATAAAAGTGGGTAAAAAACAGAAAGTTTCAATTCTCTTTTCTTCATTATAACAGAATTATTCTTGTTTCATTCACTCTGTAATTGTAACATTCATACTAAATGAATTATTTCCATACGCACAAGGTCTTTTCTATTGTCGTCATACTATCAGCCATTTTTCGCTTATCAACGCGTAATATGTAGAGGTTCCGAGAAAAACCGACTATTAAAGCTTATTGCGAATGTAACATATTGAATGACAAGGTCAATGGATCCTCTCGATAAATAACGATTAAACACGTTTATAATATGAGATTATCTAAATTATTTAAAACACGAGCAACTTTGATTCCACTGAAAATAATTCAAATTACTTGAAAATTGACCCCAATGAGGGATATTGAACATTGATCTATTGTAAAAAACATACTTAAAAAATTGTTTTTTTTTTAAATGTTTTGAAAGCAGCGTGTAAAACACGTAATAAGTAATCAATTATTACTGTTTGGTTGAAATCTTGCAACTCACTTCACTTAATTCCATTTGGCAAAGGCTCTTTATTTGGATTATTCATAGTATATACAATATACAAATTACTTTTGTTTATTAATATCTTTTTGAACTGAGATAGGGATTTTGCGGCTTTGAGGAACGAATATTCGTAAAAATGGTACTTTTAATCATATCTCAAATGTTTCGAATACTTTCTTCAGAGAAACATATCTAGTACATCCTCAACATTGATATGTCGAAACATTTGGTTCGTAATCAGTAAAATTTGCCATATAGAAGTGAAAATATTTCATTTTGCATATCATTTGTTCAAGTATCAATAATAGTAATAATAATAATAATAATGAGGGATAAGCAGGGATGGCCTCTAACACCCTCGGCCTTTGGTGAGTTGCGACACCACTTACCCGAGCAACAGGTGCAAAACCGGACCGGCAGCCCAGGCGCACCCGGGAAGGAGAACTCTATTCTCCCTCCGGTGCCGGCCGTGGGTCCACAGGGCTAACCACCCGGTGGACTCAACCCTTGGTTCCCAACAATCGAGGAAGAGGCCCCCACAATCGACCCGCTCGGTGGGGTCAGAGGCAAGGTGGTGGGGCCCATAACGATGATTTGCCTAACGACGACAACCCTGGCAATGACAATGGACGCTTTGAGTGGACGCATGAGCTGAGAGATAGCCTTATGCATTGCTACGAGAGTAGTGAGCCCGCGCGAAGAGGGTACATGGCGAGATTGCATGCTCTGTGGTGTGAAACACATCCGGAGCATGCCGCCTTTTCCGCCCAAAATCTCAGGGATTACGTATCCTATCTTCGGCGGCAGGGCTATACAGCTCCTCCCCAGCCTGCTAACGAAGTGGTAGAAGTGGCAGTTCTACCACCCGTTAGCACGGCTGGAGAGGAGACTCGCACCATACCACCAATGGAGACGACAATCAGAACACGCAGGGCGCTACACAGGAC
>WOGN01008096.1:0-11473 GCA_015342105.1 Leptinotarsa texana | reverse complement strand
AAATAAATAATTTCAATAAACTCAGTGGCGTTATTTTTCTCTCACGGGAGCTATTAATTTTAATCTAGTTCGGGCTTAATAAGTGCCTTATCACTTCAAATAACTGTAGTAAATTTTAACCAAATCGGTGTAACGATATATATAGTAGGTTTCACGGTATATGTTACTGGCTAAACGATTAAAATAAAACCAATTAGACCCTTGAGTTGTAAAACCCGAATCGAATATAGGAAAGAGAATACTACACTACACAATGGGATTGAGCCAGGAAGTTTATTGCAGTTGATAAGCCAATACCATTTAGAGGGAAACATACTATAAAATATTTTATAAATACCTTCTTTTTTAAACTTCAACGCCCTGTATGTCAAAAACGAAGAAACTCATGACATATGTTCATAGGAATTTATATTCAATAGAAAGATTTTACGAAAAAAAATATTTATGCATATTTTCATGACAATAAAATACAATTTTTTTACATATTCGTGCAGTCTGTTAATAAATGATATATTGACGAATGACATAAAAGCAGTACCTATTGGTGTCCAGTTGTTAGTTGCGAAAACGGTAATAATATAAAATTCGTGTATCAAACAAATATTTAAATAAATCGCAGTGTTATCTGAACATTTCAAAAAGTTAAGTCCCTTTGGAAATAGATTTAATTTTGATTTGTCAAGTGTTAACTCATTTTTTTTTCGACAAATGGCGACGTGAAAGTGTAAATAATAGGCTCAAAAAAATAATTACTCATAGGTTTGTACAAACTATTGTTTGTTTATTTCTCAAAATAGAAAATCATTGAAATGTCCAAAATATATTGTTGAAAAAATGGTTTTTCAATTATTTATGAATAATGGAAGTAGAGTTCCGAGAGTTAGAACTTGCAAATTTTCTCCTTTCCGAATCTTTTCTTTTTATGTTTTTTCTCATTTATGATGATTTTAGATGAACTTAATACTTTCCTTTCCATCCAATACATTTTTCTACGAAACATTCTGAATCCAATGAGCTAATATCGTTCATATCTTTAATAGATTTATGTCTATTCATCTCGAATTTAAACTAGTGAACTATTATATTACTCTGGAAGAAATTTTTACAAATTTTTCAAACTTTCAAAGATATTTAGTCTGATGCTAAGTATCCTGGCCTTCAAATATTTACCAAGCGAATGAATGCAATGGATTGGGATTTTACTATTCAATAAAACCTTTCATCAAGACTGGTTGAATGACACTCAACCTGTATCCAGTTGTGTCAAAAACCCCCAACTAATAAAACCGTTCTGATTTCTGATCAGCCTGAACAAAAGACCAATTCATTCGCGTTGCATCATATTTAAATTGGCGAAATCTCGTAAACAAATGCGGCGATGGAACTTCTTCGCGGCTTGAGTGGGCTACGCTTCTGGTCGAAGCGGAAAGAAAGGAGTCTTTGTTCTGCAGAGTGCCACACATCTGTTTCATCTCAGAGATTAGGAGTTCTCGACTGCCGGACTTAATAGCGACAGACCACATGTGTGGGTGAGCAGGCAAATGATCGACCTCGTTTTGATTTTTCGTGACTGGTGATATTAGGGGAGAGTGATACTGGCGAAATCGAGAGTGAACGTTTAGCGTTGTTGTTGTGGTTCGGCCTCTTGGAGAAATCATGTATAATATTTGACTTTTGTGGTAGTATAGGAAGAATAGATCATTACAGTATAAAGTTGAAATATGAATTAAAAGTCTGTTTTTTCAATATTGGAGCTCATTGGAGCTCCAAAACTAAGACTACTTTTCTGGGACCAACGAATTATTAGATGATTTCTGGATTGTTTCTTGGATTGAATTTTTTTCGATTTTTGGATTTTCCAACTATACATTTCAGAAACTTACCACAAACCCCTTGGAATTTATTTTGGACGTTTTGTTATTTCGAAGTTCTTGAAGTTTTGCCTCTTGGATGAGTTGACCTTTTGATATGCTCTTGGTTTTTCTTCATTTATTGTTCCAGGATCATGATATTTAGGAATACGATGAAGTCTGCTGATGATTTTGTTCTGATTTTGGTTGTGTCTTATTGTGCCATTCACATATACTTAAAAATATTCTGTTTCCAGTAAGTACTTTCTTCTACACAAAAATTATAGGAGTTGCTATGGAAGAAGACCAAAACTGTAACCATGACTATCAAATACTCTATAACTTTTTTGAAATTCTTGACACTTAGGTGGCTTTTCAAAGGTTGATTTGATTTGAACGTATGTGTACGATCAACAGTGGTTTGTGCCGATTTTGGCTTGTGCTTATTCAATGTCAATGGCTTTGATTCCTATTGTCAATAGGTAATGGTTAATAACTTCTCGAACCTCTTAGGGAACATCATGGCTATTCACCTCACCTCCAGCCATATGAAGTAGCCGAATCAACCCAAATCTTACTAAAAAAATTAGCTAGAGACAAATATCTGGTCAAAATTGGGTTCGAAACTATGAGCTTTTGACCTTGAGTCTGGCGTACTAACACTTGCACCAATTTACGGCTTGGATTTTTGTCACTCCTTCATATTTTTCATGAATTAAGCATCATTGAATAGGGGCAAAATTTTTAATTTGTTTCATCAGAAACTCTGAGTATATCCCAATTCGATTGGTTATGGTCTCTGCTCACTCACTCTTATGAAATGTGGATAATTTAATTGGGTCTTTGCCTTTAAAATTCTATAATTCTCGCCAACTATTAGTTGAAAGACAATGAAATCATACCTGAGAGAGAGAAAGAGAGAGAGAGAGGCAGAGAGAGAGAGAGATATTATCCAGTTCTGTCGGAGATGAAAATCGATATACTCGTACATAGCCACAAATTATTCCATAAACTGAAGTCAGTACTGTTTTTTATGGTTCAATTGTTACCCTCTAAACAAAACAATAAATTGTGGAATACGTAAATATATGGCTTACTGTAACCGTAAACTATGATATGGACAATGATGATTTTTCTGTTTTGATTACTACGAAACTAAAACAATAAGGTTAGCAATACTTATGCAATCAACATCTAGCATAAAGAATAGTCGTACAATCGACATGGAGATCACGATTATTATTCAATAAGATAAAAATAACAATGGCATTTGTAGGTACTACAACTTCCCAGTTTCAAGGTAAAAATAATATCCATGAAACAAGAGGTTACTAGTCGTGGTGTTTTCAGTGCATGCAAGAATCTTGATTTGTACTATTATTGAAGTCCGCAACATTTAAGAGTTTAAAAATTATTTTGAAATTACCAGCAATTCCGGTTAAAAAAAAGCTCATTAGAAGTTGAGGTTGATATTGTTGATATTCTCTGGGTATATTTCTGTACATGAATTACCAACAATATCAATATATCGAAAATAATGAAAAACTGATTTGTAACACTGAGTTTTAAGGAATATAGTGGAGGATTAATTTCATAATTGGATGGGAGATGCACTAAACATCCAAACGAATCAAAACTATGTTAGCTAATAGAATATTTTTGAATTTTTTCATGTACAACTTGATCCGAAACGAGGTATTCAGGAAAAGTCAGACAAAATTATTTTTAATGATTTGTAACATTATTATAGATTCTTTCAAAACTGATTCATCTGAATAGGCAGCCAAAGAAAAATATAAACACATTAAGCTAGTTGGGGATCTTTTATTGCAAGCAAATTTCACAACCTAAATGAGAATATTTTCTTATTGGAAATATTAAATTTCTTATATGCTCAAGAATTTTATTTATTTCTTGAAACCTTATTTTTTAAAGAAATGGTCTGAAGAAGGGTACTCAATTGAAACGTAAGGTAATATAGATTTTTGTTCAACGTAAATCTTGGTAGTAAAATTTCACACGTTAATTTTTTTACCGAAAGTGTTGATGGCTCGGATCAATTTTCTTGGGATAGTTTTGATGATACAAATGTATCTTTAAGTAAGTTTTTACGAATGTACAGTTATATCAATAAATATTATTATCATCATTTCGACTTTTTCAAATTCATGTTCTTCTTTGATTCACTTTTTTCATAAACAATAATATTTTAATTAATTCATGCAATTGTTCATGATTCCATCTGCAATAAAGTTTGTAACTCATCAATTTCTACATAGTTAAGTTTTGACTTTAAACTGAATCATTCCATTATGAAGAAAGATGATGAAAGAAGATGATGAAAGAAGATGATGAAAGAAAAACTTGCACTTATGATATTAAACACTCGCCACTTTCCCCTACACTTTCCAAAATTTCTTTTCGCATCTTCCCACACATGTTCGCTCAACTATCAAATTTCACCACTGACCCAACTACGTAAATCAGGTTGAGAGTGGTTTTGAATGTGTGTCGTAACTATAAGGGCGCATATGTGTCCTTCCCTTTATTGCTGAATGTGTTAAGGTTTCTTCAGTAAGGGTGCATATTTGATTTCTACTAAAAGAAGGCCGTGGAATATTTTACGTCTCTCAAGAAGAAGCATTAGTCAAAATTACCTGAATAATCTTCAGAGAACATTTCTGAAACCTGAGTATGCACAATAATATCATTATCATAAATTTTCTTGTAGTATTCCAGTTTATTTATCTGAAAAGTTCGTCAGTTTCAATAACCAAATAGATATACATCAGTTATTTCAGACCTAATGGATACCATCAGATAGAAGTCATGTAGCTCTGATTATGTGGGTTTGTCAGAATTGCTGAGTAACAAACAAAAATATTTATATCACAGGTACATGAAGATGAGTTTTTCATGGACGAATTGCAGGAATATAGCAGGATATTATAAACGATTCCTTTTAACTTCTTTAGAATTCTTTCATTCAGAAAAATGTATATGAGTCATCATTGTAAAGTTGGTATAGGTTTCTTTATTGAAACGCATTACCGCTGTTAGTTGTGTAACGTTTGTGTGAATTATATAACAGTGAATAATTATTTACAATGAAAGATAACAAGTTTATTCAGTAATTGAATTTACAACGCACGGTAGACGTTGGGTTACTGTGATTGATTCCATCTATCATTATGCTTATGATTCTTCTATGTAGTAACGGTTGCCTTTGTGCACTATATTTTTATTTGTATTATTATTATTCAATCGATGTCGTCTGAGTCGTCTGGTGAATCACACGTTACGAAGTGAGACCTCGTTAATTTTTAAGTTGAAAACGTTTTGACTTCTAAGGGTTGTTGTTCGTGAGGGGGTGACAGCTGCTGGTTGACGAAAAACACATACACAATGAAACACCGAATTTATTTTATTCACTCACATGTCGACTTCCTTTCATGAGGAACTAATCTCTTCTACCAAATCTACGAACTAATTTGCGTTCGAACGTTCTGGAAAAATTCTTCGAATTCTTCTCGTCAATTGGAAATTCTTGAAACGTTACCAAACACGGTTCGTTGAGAGGGTCAGAGGTGTAACAGTGAACGAAACCGTAGAAAGGCCAAATCTCAATTTATTCGTTTCTACATTTTCTCTGCTGAATAATTTGAGTCCAATATATATACCAAATTGATCTTTGTCCAATAGCTTTGTTCATTTTCGGTATACATATCTAGCTTACTCGCTTTGAGTCGGGCAACATGGATATGAAACCCGACTCAAAGCGAAAATGAACAAATCTATTAGACAAAGATCAATTACATGATTTGAAGGGGTTATATTTTTAGAAATGAATAATTTTTGGGAAAAAAAGTGTTTGATACAAAAAATGTGGGAATCTTCCAAAGAAAGGAAGGAAGTAATCAATTTGGAAATAAGTAACTCCTATACATGGATGTGCAGATCATGCAAAGAAGTAACTTTCAGACAAAAACTGGAAGAAAGCCCTCCTGAAACTGCTACTTTCATATAAATATTGAATTACATGAAAGAAAAAAATTCTTTGGAAACAAATACTTTTATATGAACAATAAATTATACAGAAGATACTTTTCTCTATTCAGTTTGTATTCCAAACATTCGTTATGGAATAAAATCAGATATCATTCACAGGAGTTCTACTTTAAATGAATGGTAACAAATTGCACTTACATGGAACACTGCCATCCTCACTGGTTGGAAGATTCCCACATCTCTTTGGATCAAGATAGAGTAGTAGATAGCCAAAAACTTTCTTTCCAATCAATTACATAAATTGAACCCAAATTATTCAATCTTTCTCCAGATCATATGAAAACGGAATATGTGTTTAAGTTATTAAAAATTTCAGTGATCAAATGGCTCAAAAATGAAAATATAACAGCACTATGAACAAATTTTACTGAATTAATGCCTCGATTTTCATATATATTTTTCATCTCTACCTAGCATTTTGAAAACTTTTAATATAAGACGAGTTTGTAATTTATATTGTAACATTCATATTTTTATACGTTTATACATTTGAATTTTCACGTTTTATATTGTACACTATGTACACATTTAGATATTTTATATTCAATGTGACTTTTTTGTAGTATATTAAGAATACTATTAAGAATACTATTCACTACTTGTTAGTAAAAAATAATATCGACATTGTTTATACGATTTAGAAATATGTGCACTTGAATGTTTTGCTCGAGTAACCCAAAATACATTATAAACCCAAAATACATTATATCTTGATCATATTCAAAGGAATGAATTTCGATATTGATGTTTCGCAGAAAAATTTTCCAATAACTTAATTTAATCATTAATACCTATATTTCCTCTGATGAAAATTCAATAATAAGACTCGTTTTGACAAATCTTTCCTCATATCTATATTATTCGCCAAATTTTTCTATTGTATGCTTTTATAAATACATGTAATTTACTAGTTAATAAACTACTACTACTATCTTGACATTTTTCAGAGAATTCGAAATTTAGAGTTTTATATCGAGATCACAACTTATCTTCATTCAATGCAAATTCTTCAGCATAACAATATATTTGACACTACTGTTTTGTATAAATGAACCAAACAAATAATTACTATACACGTCCGTTCTCGACTCATTATTGAATGAGTTCATTGCGAAATTTTATGAAAACATATAGACAGTCTCAATGGAAATAAAACCAGAGCGTGATATAAAAAATTGAAAGCTGCAGAATACGTTTAATCTATTATTAGAATTATTATTTTGGTATAACTTTTGTCGTCATCTTTAACATTGGCCAGTTGTTATATAAGCCATATTATAGTTCGAGCTATTTTAATTATGCTATTTTTTCTTAGGTGATTAAAGATATATAGCTTCCCACTTGTGGTAGACTGCCAATGACAAAGGCTCATAGAAATATTATTTCCAGTTGAACTTTCAGAGGCGTTTTCTGTTCACATTGCATGCAACGAGTGATATTTCAAATGCAAAATTTTGTTGACCTTCAAGGACCCAAAGTTTTATATACAATCTCAGTACTTATAATAATGTGATAATACTTATTAATATTTATTGTATAGTTTATCAGCTAACATCATCAGAAACACATTGAACAAAAGTATCTTCTTATTCAACGAATGTATATCTTCTTCAGAAATTTACTTTTAAACTTCCGATAATAATTTAAGGCGTCAAGTTGAGCTGTGTTCGAATTTCAGTAAACTATAATTTCTAGTACCTACCGTCTCTCAAAACAAACATTTTAGTATTATCTTGTCCAAAATATATTCAGCCTTGACGTTAATTGATACTAAAATATTCCACATTCGAGTTTCGAAGTATTTTAAATAATAAATAGAACCTATTGCACCCGCTCTAAGGTGTTGGGTTTATCGATTCTCAATCATTGAATCACATGTATTTCATTGTCTGTTTAAAATATGTTTTTCCGTTAATCAGCTGTCGCCCCCATACTCTCAGAAGTTGAGAAACTTGTGCGAGCTAAGGAAGTCTTACCTTTTAGCGTGTGATTTCTAACACGGTTGCAGAATCATCCCAGCTTCAACCAGATAAATTCTATCGAGAAAAATATCTGGTCGAGGCAGGAATCGAACCCAGAATCTTCCGATCGTGAGTCGGGCGCACTACCACCGCAGCCAATTCCACAACTATCATCATATCTATTTCTATCATCACATCACATGTCACATCTATATTTAAGTGATTTAGTATGATCACTTATAATACTTACTCATTGTTTCGATCTTCATTAGGGTTTGAAGGCCGTCGTGGTTTGGAACTGTATCCTAACGTTTCGCCAGCACGAGTGGCTAGCTTCTTCAGAGGTTTATTCATCCTGATGGTTCACCAATGATGGTCATCGCTGACCCGAATGAAGATCGTAACAATGAAAATCTCGGCAGCGAAAGCCTAAATCAATTTATAATACTTATCTACTTTTAGAATAATATTCTATTTTGTCAACTTGTGGCATATGTGGGGTTACGATAGCAAATAACACTTGTATGAAACTGATTCATCTGTATCTAATGTCATTTTCATTTATCAAGTCTCTGTTTCTCATAATCATCATTTTCATACAAAATCACAGAAAGTCATGGTTACGTAAGCATATAAAGGAAAGAAATAAAAGGAAGAAATGAAAATGCAATATGTTATTGAAAAATAAGAGAAATCACATGAAAAATTGTAGTTCAGTAAATCTGGTCTTTATGACGGTTGGATATTTATTCCCATTATTCACTCACTGAATGTATTATATGATTTCACAAACTACACCTAACAATTTGATATTCACAACCAAAGTTTGTGAATATCAAAATTGGAAAAATATATATTAAATGAAATCATTATTGATTTTCGGTTTTCAATTTTTAACTCTCATTTATGATAATTGATGCCTATTTCTGTTTATCAACTTTTGTTTCAAAAATTTTTTGTTTTGAATATTTGATTCGTTGTACTTTTTCATTTTTCACTTTTTCAATATTATTTTATATTTCGGTATTACATTTATCTCCCTTACTGTTGTATATGATCATTTCAAATGATTGAATAATTAAAATTTTTGTACTCTTTTTGAAATCTGTATATTTTATTTTAATGGAAATCTAATCCCCAACCATTCAAGCATTGAACCGAAAATCTATGAATGAGTTTGTATACTTTTGGTATTTCAATAATTTTGCATTAGAAATCGATGCTTTCTGAAGTGTGTCTTCACTGAATTTGTTATTGGATAACGTAACTCTACTCCTAAGAATGTTTTGCTCCTGTATTCTCTGTTATTTTTGGTTGAGAAACTTCGAGGAATCCATCGTAAAACTCTAATTGATAGCTTAGATGTATTTGGATCGCTTTGAAATAAATATGGTAATTTGGATTACATAATAACAACTGAAAAGCCACATTTGCATATAATTATAAAAGAAGGCTTCGATTATTTCCCATCGTATCGCTATTTTATAAAGTGAATAACCTTTTCAAAATTTCAAACCGGTTTGACGATTAACATAACAATTGTCCTCTCGAAGATGCGAGTCGCTACAAAAACAACCTGTTAATTGTAGCTACGGGGAGAACCGGTGAGCGACACAAGGCTTCCAAGATTTGAGGAAGATGCGCAGTCTTCTCGATGTTCGGTGAATGAAACTGAATCCGTTGTATTGTTGTCGATGAACTCACTCGGTCAGTGATGATTATTCATTGTTTGATAGTATTGATTTGCCTTGTGTTGATGTAACTTTCAATAAAAATCATCTGAAATGTATATTCAGATGGGCAAACTTTATGAAAATGTATGATGTGTTTTTGCATACTGACTGGTTACCTATTCTGAATTTTATTTAATTTAATATAACATGTTTTCAATCTATATTGCTGTGTACTGCTAGTACATTTGTTTCAAAATTATAAACAATGTAAATAAATGAACTTTAAATGTTCAAGCCAGTCTTGACACACTTGCAGACCGGTTTCGGGCTCATTAGCCACTCGTCAGTGCAAGATAGTGGCCGTCATCGACACAAAGTCAGTGATATTCCATAATTGAGAATCGAAATTCTATTCAGAGTATTTCTTTCCTTTTCCTAAGTGGGAGCGAACAACAAACTGTCACTCCACGTAGTGGACGAGGTACCAACCAACTGCATATCCGAAATTTGCCCGATTCCTCTGAATAAGGGAGAAAAATTTTCTTATTAGTCAGTGGGCTATGACGACTGGCTAATGAGGCCGAAACAGGTCTGCAAGTGTGCCCGTTCCAAAATTGAAGGTCAACTTTTTCAGTTGTATTGCCAATTGCATAAAGAAGAACATTTTCTGTGGAGATTTTTGCACTTATATCCTGTCGGATATAACCAACGCCCTTCGTGGTATTAGCCAGAGGAATAGTTGTTTTCTGATAGGCGTCAGTCCATTCAACTTTCTGTGTAGGTATATCCCAGAATGGCTTGGACGTTTAAAGTTCATATCTTTAGATTTGTTTCCTGCCAGTCTTCAAACATAGCCCACTGACTAATAAGAAAATCATAAACAATGTGCCTACAAAAAGTTTTGTCATTTCAAACGGTTTATAAATCATCACGTAGTAAACTCAAACTGCAAATTATAACTGCTTGAGCTGCTCATATCCTGACTATAGAATGTGCAATTTGTAAAATTCGGCAAATTTTTTGTCTTCAGTCTAACTTGAGAAAAACAAGTCTAGAATCCAAGCCAATATATTTGACTGACAAAAAACTATCGTTGTTGAACTATAGCAAGTCAGTAATCATGCAAATGTGAAAATAAATACATCAAAGAAGCTTAAGTTGAACGACTTCTCTTGTAGAATGACGTCATACTAGCTTTATAGTGAAAGATTGCATTGGCATTTCAGTAAAACAACTAGGCCACATCTTTGATATTATTTTGAAAATAAAGAAGTATCCAATTGTTTTCGATCTGGAAATCCAGCTGTAATATCAAAATATAGACTAATTGCTATGTTAGGAAAGTTTTTTGAGATTTATTCTGTACTTTGTCATTCATCTCTCAGTTAGAAACACTTTTCCACCTAACATGGCTTTTTAACCAAAAGATCAACTGAAACTAACTTAGCATGCATAACTGAAATCATTTCTGAAAGTCCCATCAATCGTGAAGAGGAATATACAATCAATACTGACATTCAGAAATCATTTGATACAACTGATCAGTATCTACTGTTAGCGAAACTCAAAGCAATCGTATTAATAATTTTTTTCGTTGAAATCATGCGATCTCATTCATTTGATAGAGTATAATTCTTTCAATATAAAGGACATAATTTTAAACAATATCTAGCCAGCTTACGTGTCCCCAAAGATCCAGTCTTGGCCTTCTTTTGTTTATCCTATTCGTAAATGATTCATATATTTTATTGCATCCTGGACATATTCTGTTTATAGACGATATGAAGATTTTCAGTTGACTTGAACTAATACACTTCGAAAAGAGTCGGTGCTCCAGAAATTGTCTCAATCATAATCTTTCCAAATGTAAAGTAATTTAATTCTCTCTTTTGTTTACCTAATAATCAGTGTTATCGTCCTT
>WOGN01008094.1:265-11476 GCA_015342105.1 Leptinotarsa texana | reverse complement strand
ATTTCATTCCGATAGCATGCGTGTACTCTTCCACCACCCTCAAGGACTGATGGAGATACTTCTCTCCAGAGGCATAAAGTTTAAGATCATCCATATAAAACAAATGGGTGACCTTGTGCCTTCGGTTTCCGGAGGCATACATCCTCTTTCATGAACAGACGGTAACGAAGTCGCACCTTCGAAATACTTGAGAGGATATTTATGCATGCTTCTGCACTAATAGATTTGAGATTTATATTCAAATGTGTATTTGTTCACTTGTTATCTGTTAATTTCAAGATATTGAAATGAACTTTTGGAAATACTTCTTTTGTGACATTATTTTTTCCAGACTCAGTGATAACAACCCACCTAGTGGAATATTCAGTACATTGGATCCACATCCACCAGTACGGCTGATCAGACATCGATGGGTCCAAGATGGGTGAGTGTTTAGGTTGTTTCTAAAGATAGTTCTTAACGCTCTTGAATTCGACTTTTTTTCTTTTACGATTTTGTCTTCATAACGATCATTTTTATATTTATGCTCTGGCAGAAATTTTCCATTAGATCTAGACAGTCAAACCTACACCATCATCTTTGTTCTCTTTTATTATGTTCTTGTAGCCCTAGTTGTTTCAGCAACATATTTCAATCTTCAATCTGATTTGAGACGTAGGATGGTAGATAACAGTTAATTGAGAAATACACAATTTTTAACGATTGAACATGGAACCATTGAATAACAACCCTACTGAATAAAACCTATATGCGTTGCTATTTCCCTGTTCAAGTATCCTGATTTTCAGTGTGATGACGATCTTACTGTGTCATACTCATTCAAAAAGATTTTCAGTCGTGTTGTCACTGTCGATACCATAATAACTCCCTTTGTATCACCTTCGGCAAGTCTAAAAGCTACTTCCTAACTTAGATGTAACCTACTTCCGCTGTTACGCGATATTTTATAACAAGATTCGAGAGTATTATATATTTAATCCTATTTAAGTCAGTCGTAGTCAAGGGCGGTAGTTCCAATGCCGTTCATCAGAAAAATCATTAGTTGTTTAACAAGTCGCGTCACAAGTGGTTTTTTCTAGTCAAGTTTTATGATTTTCATCGGTGTTATGAGTAAAAGGAGTAACGAAACTATAGCCGAAGTTATGCCGCCGGAACCGGATGGAGCTAATGAAGATTTTGACGAAGATGATGAAGATTCAGATGTGGAAGAGAGGTTAGAAAAATATTTTTGCCAGGTATTACCATTGCAAAGTGGTAAAATTGTGTTGGTAACACTATTTGTAACTCAAGAATGACTGGGCCAGAAAAATAAAATAAATACTGAAATACTCAAAAAATTGGGGAAAAAATTATAAAATGAACGAATTTACCACATTTGGTCTATTGGCTTGTGACAGTTTTAATAGTGCATGAAATGAGATTGAGGTAATAACATTTGTGAATAATAATTATTATGTCATAATTAAAGCCAAGTTGGTAATAATCCTAACAGTATTGTTTACAATTCGTAATGTAATCACACTTCGGAATATTGCGATTGAGTCGACTGCAGATGTGAAAGAAATTACACATTAGTGTTGCCAAGTCTACTTTTTTGCGGTAGATCCCCTGTTTGGTTTCCGAAGTGATGTTCTTCTGTTCAAGGGTAGGAAATCTGCCGATGACTCAGTTCACTTTCTATAAAAATATTAATTGGCGGAAGTTACTATTCATGTCGTATGTATTTGTAGAATATATTTTTATTGTATTTTCCGACACGGAATCCACTATTAAGCATAATAATGATCTGATAACACTGGCTTAACAAATACAATAAAAGAAATTGATACAACTGACCTCATAACTAAAGTACATTTAATAATTCTAAGACGGTATGAATTACGCCAGCTCAGCTAGTTCATTATATTTTTAGAGTGATAACTTTCATTTCGAATTAGGTGACCATGATCTTCTTAATGAGTACATACGTTCCTTTCAAATAGGCTATTTTTCCATTCTAAGAACAATATTCTATATCCATTTGAATGATGTGGGTTCCTATCCTGCAAAAATCTGAGGAATAAATGTATATGTATCAACAGAGAATCTGCTCGAGTGTAATATTGGGCGCACTGAAAAGTCCACACCAAACAATTACTGGGTAATACGAGGTCTGTCAAAAAATAAGCTGAATTTGTATTTTTCTCGAAGCTGATTTATTTATTGGTCAATTTCTAGTTTCCCTCCTTCAAAGTAGTCTGTCTGTCTGTTTTAGAGTCCCCCTCAGCATTTTTTCCACACTCTGTCAATCTCGGGAATAGGAAAAAGTCGTAGAGGAGCAAATCAGGTGAATACGGTGGCTACGGTATGATTACGGTGTTGTTTTTGAAAAACAAAATTTGAATGAGCAGGTGCATTATCTCGATGCCAAAGCCACGAATCGTTTTTCCACAATACCCGACGTTTTCTTCGCATTGCTTCTCGCAAGTGACACATAACATAACGATAATACTCCTTGTTGACATTTGAACGAACTTGCCGTTTTTATTTTGGTCTTGTCTCTCCTGGGATCTTCCATTGAGATAACTTGTTATCGTTATTACCTTTTGAATCAACATATTGGTGTTTCAAACTAAAAAAGAGATATTCTTTTAAGTTTAACATCAAATTAAATTGATTTACTGAATATTTCGATTTAGGAGTCGAAAAGATCAGTTTAGAGCAAATATCGGCAAAAATTTTTCTGTTGGTTGAAAAATCATAACGAATAACCCGGATTTTCCTATTTGTTTCACGAAAAGTTCCAGTTAACACGATTTATACTAAAGTTGTGACCTCATATTTCCTACAACTTTTATTTTTACTTTTTTTTCAACAGGAGGTCCAATTTCAGTGAGGATCATGAAAAATCAATACACCCATTTCTGCCAATGTACCTCGGATCGCATCTAATTTATTTTTCCCTAATAAACACACTATTTTATTACCCTGGCTATTATTTTTTTGTCCTCTTCAAAAAATCAATCATTTGCATTGACCCATAAAAATTCACAGTGATAGTTAAATAGGTTCAGATATTTAATTTTGAATTTTCATCATTAAATTAAATTGAATTTGGTTGTTTTTTCCATCAATTTATCATTTTGTTGAATTCTACTAGTTCGTACGTCCATTGTCTGATATGATAATATGATTTAAAATCTCTGAAAGGAGGAATACTGGTTTACGAGGAAGTTCGAAGAGGCTGCAAATATGTTGTCCAACGACGCATCCAGACAAGCTAGCGCAGAGATATGCAACATATAGAAACCTTTAATGAAGCGTAAAAACGGTCATCACCCGATGATGATTGTGAATACTAAAATGTAAACGTCGTGAAGTAACTTGGCTTGAGATGTTTCAAAACTTTCTAACTTTCGTTTCATTTTCAATTGTTCAATTCTTAATTATTTGACTGTTATTTTTTCATTTTATTGTAATTTGATTTCATGTTTTATTGCTTGTCATAATTGTTTTCAGCTATTCATTTAATTTTTAAATTTCATTTGTTCCGGAAATTTCAAATCATAATTTATCATATAAGACAATAAAAGTCCGAACTAGTGGAATTCACAAAGAAACATCGTCAGCGTCTTTCAAACAAACGTTATTAGTTTCTTTTCTTTTCAGATGTTGATTTTGACTTTCTGACTCCTTCCTACGTCGATAATTCAAATTGCTCATGTTTCCATTCTCGTTGTTGAATCACAATTTTCTAAGGATTCCCATAATTAAAAAGCATTACTCGTCTTTTTCTTGTATCCTAACATCATTATATTGTATCTTTATTGTTTATTCAATTTTTAATTTCCAAGAATCCTAACATCAAAGAAACTTCCAAGTTCTTTTCTTTTGTTACTATGTCGATTCCTTCTCATATTTACTCTCCCAGACAACGAAAGTTTCAAGTTATTCGTTCTTCATTTGTAAAAAATACTTCTTTTGTTAACGGAAGCAACTCTCCAATATATCTCAAACGGGCTCCAGCATACAAGGATATCAAGCTCTTGTGAATAGAATTCAATGAATGGGGCAATCAGTTTTGTAAAAGCAATTAAGGATTTTCTCAGACTGTATGAGCAAAAGACGCAACTTGGAAACTGCTAAGAGTAAGAGACCTTTTTCTATTGTTTTTCTTTGGGAAACAAATTGAATCTGTCCTTAATGATGTTTCAATACATGTTTGATGAAAGGGAGTTTGAACTTGTACCTACATGATATATTTAGTAGCACAACAAGACTTGTTATAAACTAGCACATCGGAATTGTTTATGTTAATATCTTCAACGCATAATACATGGTTCTTCAATGAAATTTCGTCTATAACAAATACTTTGAAAAAAAAATCACTGTGATATGAAAAGTGTAACAGTTGTTAGGAATCACACATTGAAAGGTAAGACCTCGTTAGTGTTTAGCTTGCACAGTTTCCGACTTCTGAGAGTTGTCGTTAATAGGCGTGCGACAGCTGGTTAATGGAAAAAGAGATTTTAAACATATTTTTTAACGATTTTATCATAACCAAACCTCTCTGTTTCTGATCTCATTCGTTCGGATATACCAATCAAAACACAAAATTTCAGTTCGTTTTGGTAGTATAAGCCATCATTGGAAAGGACTACTGAGAGTACTTGGGGCAACTGACAAAACTGACAAGTATATGATACTGTTAACCTAGACAAAACACCTAGAACTACTAAAACTCCAAGTTGAAGGAAAGGTCGAATACCTGGGAGTTTTTCTAGATCCCAAGCTGACCTAGAACTAACACTTGGAAAGAGTGCTGGCCAGACACACCTATGGAAAGGCTACTAGAACTCCAAGTTGGAGGATGGTTGAACCTATGATAACATATGGAACTACGGTCTGTTGGCCAAATATGGAACAAACGACGCTATTAACAAAGTAAGTAGGGGCAAAAACTTGCATCCTAACAGCTGCATTGAGGGCACTCTTGAATATTTCTCATTTACATCTTGAAATAATTGGGGAATCAAGAACGGGCCAATTCAAACTGGAAAACTCACCGACCAATATGTGATTAGACAAAACAGCAATTTCGGAATATGTGTGGAAAGAATATCTCACATGTTGTCGGACCAGATGACACCGAAATTAATGTTTCGCCCTAACTCTCAGACCACGAATTGTAAAGGATGAACAGTCATCCCGATAACATACTTGGCAGAAACACTTGATATGCAGACGGGTCGGAAACCAAACATTAGACGGGGAAATATTGATTTCAGTTAGCTGCTCGATCAGTTCACACGAGTCTTCTAGGCTGAAGTGTATGCAATTTGGCAATGCGCAAGAGATATTGATTCGAGCGAATCGAGCGAAACAAAGTGAGCGAATCGATATTTTCACAGACAGCTAGGCTGAACAAGAGGCACAGCGAACCCAAAAGCGACATCGAGAGTGACCTGGTAATGCCTTGAAGAACTGAGGAAACTGGCGAACAGGACTGTTAGGATACTCCGAAGATTGTGCCATACACAGATCCTCAATTCCATATACAAGCTCTGAACGTGGTATGGAGGTGCCAAAATCTTTGTTGCGTAAATGGGCCTATAAGGAACATAAAGAAGAAATTGTTAACCTTGCGTTTGGGCGTAGTCGTGGAGTAGGATCGGACCACTTCTGTGGACCAGTCCTGGCTGCTACTGATTCAATTTTCGGTACATTTCGTAGATTTCCCACAATATGACTCTGCTGTGATGGTTTTGCCCGGTTGCAGAAAGTTGAAGTGAATCACATTAGCTGCTGACCACCATGAAGTAACTATAATCTTTTTTGGTGGGTTTTTGCCTTTGAAAAGGGCTTAAATGACTCAACTGTATCCAACCACTGTCTGTCAATCGTTCAAATCGTGGGGCAACCACTTTCAGAGAATTCTAATACGTTTTCAACGTCCTGGGTTACTTTAGGTCGACAACTTCGGGCAAAAATTTCCGGAACAAAATTGGCGAACCAACGTCGAACAGAGCGTTCATTAATACTATCATTGCCAAATGCATGGTTAGTTTTTCGGACTATTTCGGCAGCGCTTCGATTCATTTTGAATTCGTAGAGAGAAATTGGCCGAAAATTGCTCAATATAGAATGTAATAAGCTGGAAAGTGGCAAAAAATTTAGATTTGGAAAAAATGAATAGCATCAATGTATAGAGTACAAAATTATCTATTGATTAGTATACAGTGCATGTCTTTAATGCCCCCCCTTTTATATTTTGAATGAGTCAACTCAAAAAATTTGAATTTGGGATAATGAAATTTATGCATGAATACTTTATTACAAATACTACACAAACCTTGAATATGAATTCAATATCTTTATATGACATATGACAATTCTAATAACCCGATAAGATATGTTAAGTTATTATTTTGTTTATAAAAACGACAAAAAAATATCAGTACGACAATGAAATTCATTGTTCAGTTAGAATATCCTCATTTAGTTTTCAGTTTTACTAGTAGAAAGGTACCACGTCAACAATTTTCTATGAACCTCTTCTAAATCGTCCTATCTGAAGAAAATATTTGGGGAACTTGTATCCAAATTAACAACTACCGGTAGTGTACATAACAAAAAATCCTCAGGTCATCCGTCCATTCCGGAAGAACAGCAAGTGCAAATAATTGGTGAGATGATAGTAAATCCTGAACAGTCTACTTACTTCATCGTGAATGTTTGTGAGGTGTTTCCTTCTAGTGACGAAGGTACATTTTTTTAGACAGCAATGTTCACAGACAAAATGGCCGTTATTGGAGTGACACCAACCCTCACGTTTTCCGAGAAACACATACCCAATATCCAGAAAAAAAAAACGTTTGGGCAGGAATATTTGGAAACCATATTGTATTTATTTATCAAAATTTAACAGGAAAACTGTATTTGAATATACTGGAAACTACTGTTGACCCTCTCATCACTGGTAATCATCGAAGCGATTCCTAATGAATTTCATATGGATATTGAATTCCAACAAGATGGAGCACCACCACATCACTCCAGACAAGTAGGAAACTATTTGGATACCACTTTTCCCTGTCATTGGATTGGCTGTCAAGGTTCTACAGAATGGCCAGCCTGCTCGCCAGATTTGACACTTTGGACATTTTTTTATGCTATCTGCAGCAGAAGGTGTATAAAACTGAATCTGCTTCAATATTGAATATACGGCTGAGAACAATAAATATTTGTAGAGATAGTGACGTTACTGTGTTCGAAAATGTTCGGCGTGAAATATGGGATAGGCTGTTCATATGTAAAGGATACCATTTTGAGCATCTTCTGAACTCACTTCAAGTTTATTACCTCATATCATGCAGTTAAATGTCAATGTTTTTAGGCAATTATTAAAAGTTCCGACATTTTGTACTAGTTGAAGATATTGGGTTGTCAAGAATTTTTTAGTAGCTTCAAAAAGAGGTGTCACAAGACCTCCCTCCCCATTTCATTTTTTTCCAGATAGCACCCAGTCGCCATCTTGGAAGTTTCATGTGTCAATTTCACAATTTTTTAAGTTGACCCGTTCAAAAAATAAAAGGGAGGGGGACATTAAAGAAATGCACTGTATACCATGAAGTCACTATGAAGCTACAAAAACACATGACTTCGAAACGAACAAAACTTTTGGAACAACCTAATATTCAGTTGAATAATTTTTAATGAGTCCTAATAAGACCTGAATATATTTTCTATATACCAGATGTGCTATTTTCTTGAAAGTATTTTTTTTCAGATACCTTTGAGCCATATCGTATTTAACAAAAATTGTTTTACAGCATTGATACATTGGATGTATTGATTTCAGAGATTTTTGGAAATCAATATATTATTTTAAAGTGAGGCTTGAACTAGATACAAATTAGAATAATCACTGAGAGAATCCTCCAAGTTATTTATTTTATATGTTCTTTATAAAATTCACGAATGATTCTTTCATATAATGGTTCATAAACTCGTTATGCATGTAGCTTCTAATAATGAAAAATTTTAAAACTGAATATAAATAATTTCATGCAGATTGAGTCCATCGTATGAAATTCAGATATGCGTCGTATTTTCTTCAGAGATCCAAGAAACTGCTTCAGTTTTTATGAATAATTGCTTAATTTTCCTTCGTTTCTCATGCTGGGCTTCAAAGTTTCCGAGATGGAATGAAGTGAAATATCATATTTCCATGAAAAATGTATCATTGTCCTGACATTGTATGAATAATTTCCTGTTTATACTTGCCAATTATCTTTTGGATCACTTCGGAAAACTTATCTAAATTATCTATGAATGACCGATGTATTATACCAGTTATACCAGAGAGAAAAATGTTCATTCTTTTATTACTCAAGCACAGAAAAACAATATAAGTTGTAGCAGTCTTTTCAAAAATACTTACAATAATTTGTTGACGCAGAAGTGTTTTCAAGTATTTCAACTATCGATCATTTTCAAGACCATTGAAAAGACGATCTAGACGTATAGTTGAATTAGTTTACTTTCTGAAATCGAATAACAGTGGCAGCGGCTAGGCTTGGATTTGTGACTGATACTTTTCCAGACTTTCTTTTCTTTTCTTTGCTTTCTGATCATGATTGGCATCGCTTATTGAAAAGTAAAACAACCGCTGCATTGATGAGCAGTTTTTTGGGATTGAAACCATTTTAGATTAATATTGCATAATCTGTATCACTAACAAAAACTGTTTTTCTTGTTAACATATTCGGAAATGCTGCCTAACATTATTCATGATTTACCAAAATTGTCTTCAATTTCATGTAGATAAAACATTGTATATCTGGGAATCAGAGTTTTAGAACATACACGGAATCAAACTACAACATTCTGAAGTATACAGAAAACCCTACAGAGATCAGAAGATAAATATACTGCCATTCTCTGATAGACTTCAATTATTTTATTTTCATGGATCCTTATCTATCTATCTATTTATATTTCCTTCTTAATCTCATCATATGTCAAAACGAATCATATTTATGTTTCGTTCTACCTAGATGAACAAGGTGAAGCTTTTCATACTAAATGCCAATCCAAAACTTTCCACTCATAATTTTTCTTCTGGGAAATGAAACGATTGGTCGAAGAGGGATAGATGTAACACAGCCTTCTTTTTTTTGCTACTTCCTTGGAATGACTTTCAAGGTAGTCGTTGCGAAAAAAAGACCCAATAAATAGTTCTTCATAAAACGCTTTATTCTCATCGAACTGGCCGAGTACTTCGTCATTTGATCGAAAATTAATCAGAGTAGTACAGCACAGTAAGGTAGTATGGATTTTAGCTGATCACGATCTCAACAGAGACACAAGGTATTGGCTGTCAGTATTGGTGAACCCAAATCACTTCTCTGACTTTTTAACACGATTTTTTGGAAAATTCAGATTAAAAATGATAGTGAACAACGTGGCTCGGAATCTCTCAACATTTTCATTTATATTTATTTGTATTTCTTTATTGTTTGTTCAATCGTTTTAATTTTACTTGCATTTCATTTCACTATTATTTCATTCCAAGTTATTTTTGCTTAATATAATTGTTATTTTCAGCTATCTATTTTTAATTCTTCTTTTTCAGTTGTTTCGGGATTTCAAATTATTTTGCATATCAGACAATGGAAGTCTGAACTAGTGAAATTTAAAAATGATATCTTGGGGCACCATTGGAAATATAATTAACAGTTCATTAAATAAATGCGACCCTCTTACTTTCCGTTCAAGATTCTTAGGGCACAAATCTACCTTGTAGGGGTTGAATTCCTAGATCCAAAAATATTCGTTCGATTGATGACCCTATTTATTTCGTAGAAATCAATCTTGAACATATAATGAGAAAAATAACTTTGCCTGATTTCTATTAAGTTTTTTTAACACAACTAAAGTTTGTGAAACTAAAGTTTATTCGAAAATGTTTCAACAAAACCGAAACCGAAACCTAATAAATAATATAAAACTTGGTAGAAATCAGATAGAAGTTATTTTCTGTATCCAATATCCAGAAATACTTCTTTCAAGTGTTCTCCTTTGAAATAAAACTGTTTATCCGACATTTTTGAAAGAAAGTAATTAAGAGTGGAGATTTTTGAATTCGATCATCTCCATATTGACTGGATTTAATGGGTTCAGTGATTTTGAAGAATGTTAACTTCCTTTTCAGCATATGTAATATTCAGTTATTTTTTCCAGGTAAGTTCCGAGTGAACCCTCGACCGTAGATTAGACTATGTGTTTCAAGGTAGGTTAGGTCAAAAGTGAGTGAGCTCATTCGACCTTCCACTGCAACCCGCAACGGTTTATTGTGGCTTGTTTCAAGGTAAGTTGAACTTATTAGAAAATCATGTGTAAATCGTGGAAAAATATATGAATAATAACGAACCTTAAACATTTTTCCAGAATATACACCCGAACTGTAACAGTCCTGACGCGCGATTATTTTTCTTCCTCATAGAACGCATATCACCAACGTTTTCGAATGAAAGTACCGTTTTTATGATCACGGGAAAGCTGCATTCGTAACTTTTATTCCTGAGAATAACAATCTAGTAGAATAGATTATGTATTTATGTAACAATATTGTACCCTCACAGTAAGAAGTCATCTGAGTAGGGTCAGGCGACTTCCGAACACTTAGCAATAAATCGCCAGATGATGACAAATGTGACTTTGTCGAAATTTATTCTCACCGAGGATGACAATACACCACACGGAACAAAACCGAAGAATCATTTCTCCCACGAGGAATAGATAGGATCAAGTCATCCACGTAACGTTTGACTTGACTTGATCCTATCTGTTCCTCGTGGGAGAACTGAGGAAGCACTAACAACGTTTAACAGGTATAATGAGCATCTGCAATTCACAGCTGAAGAGGAAGGTAACAGCAGTTTACCATTCCTAGATATGCGTGTTTGTAGAGACCCAGATAATATTCTACGTACAAGATGGTATAGAAAACCATGTGCTAGTAACAGGTTGCTGAACTACCATTCTTACCATCCAACAAAGATGAAAATAAACCTGGTACTCACTATGAAGAATAGAGTGATCAATTTAACACATCCATTTTTTAAAGACCAATGCATAAAAGAACTAAAAGATATTCTTCTTGAAAGTTCATATCCTTATAAACTTTTAAACAAATTACTTTTGAGCTCTTTTTCTACAGTTAATACT
>WOGN01008092.1:0-11478 GCA_015342105.1 Leptinotarsa texana | reverse complement strand
ATTATAGCTTAAATGTAAAAAATTAAATTGAAAAAGTCCCAGACCGAGGACGAAACGTCTTTATATACATCAAAAAGAAAAAAACTTCCATTCAACAAGAATTAAAATCCCAAGAAACCCCTCTCCAAAAAAATACATTCAGGATTCAAAAAAAAACTACAGACAAAATATATATCACTGTCGTCATTTCAATCAATAATGAATTTATTTCCACCATTGATATGGAAGTGTTCAGTATCCATATAGTCTTTTTCAACTAAAATCACTCTTTTAATCCTTTCCTGCCAGTCTTCTTCGGTAATGTTAGATACTTCTTCTTCAACTAGCTCTATCACCTTCTTATCAAATTTTGGAAAATTATTTTTACAACTGATGTTTTATTTAAATTTTTCTCAAATCAACTCGATGGGATTGAAAACTCAAAAATAGAGGTGAAGTCTCAATATAGTCTGTCCATACTTTTCAGTAATACTCAGAAGGGCATACACTTTTTCAAATTTTTTTGTCTGTAAAACTTCAAGTAGTTGGTTTTTGGTATAGTTATCTTCAAAATTCCAATTGTTATTCATTAAAAAACTTTGTAATTCATCTTTCCCCGAATTTTCATCCGGTACTTTGATGAGCTGTTGCGAATGACAGAAAGCGTTGTCAAGAACTATTACACTATTTGCATCCAAATTTGGAATCAATGGGTTTTTAAACCATTCCACAAAAATATTAGCATCCATGTTCTTATGATAGTAAACATTGCAGTCCTCAAGTTTATTCCCATATAATTTCAAAGAATTCGCAACCCACCCTTTACTTCATCTGCAATGCACAATGATTAGTCGCGATCATTTGTATGCAGGCACGTTATGCGTACACAATCTCTAACCATCAGTCCACCCTTTCGTAACTGTTCCGAGAATGTCATACAAAGTTTCGTCCAAATAGAAAATTTGCCGTTATTCTTGTCTATATTCAGTTATTTGTTGTAAATATTTGTTACGCAATTCCACTATTCTTCTGCTTTCCATAACTGCTTGACGTTTGTTTATTATTCTAAATCTGAATCCTGGATCCAATTCTGGAGAGTTTTGTAACAGCAGCTCATGTTATGGCTGGAAGTATTCAATTTTATTAGACGAACATCTAAAGGTTTTGGTAATCCCGCATCAAATCGCGTCTTGCGTTCATAAAGTTTGTTTTTGACTATTTCATGTACAGTTTAGAAAGGAATTTCGGTAAAATATGATGTTGCTTGTAATTTTCCCTCGAAACCAAACTTGTTATGTAGATTCTTATATACATTGAAACATACTCTCTTTGATTCAGTATTCAAATGCATCCAAATCTCATTCTCTGGTATCTCTTTTTCGCATTGTTCATCAGCATCATTGGAATCACTACACACTACACACTATTAGTACTTGTCCAAGGACGCCAAATTTTGAACAAATAACAAAAATTTTAAGTAATTATAACTTCACCAATATCGAATTTCAACACTCAAATCGCGATCAGTTTCTGAACTGAACATTGACAGGACGACTCTTCTAAACATCCTCACATTATATTGGTCACCATAACATGACTTTAAATTTAATTTTATGACTCTTCAACCAATCGTAAAACTCGGTTAGCAAAAATTATTCACTACGAGCCGCCAATACTTCAGTCTACATGGACTAATTCGAAGCAGCAATATTTCTTCGTATTGCTTTTTTGAACTTTGAGTTCGCCGATAGCTTTGAGATTACTATATTGGTTACTTGGACTATACCCATATGTTATTTTCATCATGCTACCAACTCCAAACTCTACACGCATTACCCCCCGTTTCTCAATGAATATGTTTAATTATCTCACCGCTTGAACGCACTGAAGCGCTAACCTAGGGCTAAATATAGACCTGTCATCATATTTCCACGTTACACCAATAATTTATAGCAATGAGTACGTGAAACATGTTCTAAATAGCTCGGAATGAATAGAAGTGCAATGTGCAGTCAGCTACTAGCTGTATGCCGGCCACAGAACACGCGAAAAGCATGACAAATACTCATATAGCGAATAACCGGACAACCAAGATTATTGCATTCGTCCCCGGGCTCCGACATTTTTATTGTCTGCCTGGCTGGTTCTTTATGAATAATTGAGATGCCACTGACAGCTTGACCAGTAGCGGTCTGGTCCTGGGCTTGGAGGGTAATAGCACTGGCAGAGCAAATTTATGGTATCGGAAATGAACTTTTTGCAAATTTTGGCGAAGGTTGTAATGGTTCTACAGACTTTTTTCCAACCTTATGAAATCATCAGTAATTTTGTTTCACACTGTACCTGTATTTTAGGTATAATCATGAATTCTAAAGCATACTATTTGAAGCGTTTACGTATAATCGGCAATATCTTACTTTAAGGGATCAAATGATAGATTCATGCCATAAATTCGTTAATTTTTTTTCCCCCACTTTTTGGATATATATTCAGATGTAAATATAAAGTAAAACAAATTATGAAATTATCAAAAATCAATTGGCGCTCCGGGGCGACTTGATGGATTCCAGTGGCGCATTTGTCTTTTCAGCTGCAGGAAATCCCCGAAAAACCTGCACCACCACATAATCATGAATTTTGAAACATAATATTTGAAGTGTAAACGTATAATCGGCAATAACTTACTTGAACGGATCAAATGATAGATTCATGCATAAATTCATTCATTTCTTTTTTCCCCACTTTTTGGATAGGGAAAAAGCCTGATAGTTGCCACCCTTTTTAAAAAAGCTCTTTTATTAAAAATGTGTACCAATACATTTCTTATTCAAAGTGTATCCTTAAACATACTTTATTAATCTTCTGACATGGACTATTTCTTTTGTTTCATGTGACCTCTAAAAAAGGGGATAGTTGCTACTATGGCGGATAGTAGCCTAACGTTAAAAATGCTTCAGGGGATACTTGCCTGATGACAGAATAGATGCCTGTCTGTTTTTTTCCAAATAGAAATGAACTTATAATAATTTAAGTAATATGAAATAATAATAATGAAATATTATTATTTATTTTAAAGATAACACTATAAACAAAATAAGTATTGACTTTGGCATTAGCATCTATTAAGTATCTAGTCCTCATTATTTACTGAGATCCTTTATTGAGTACTAAGTACTAGAAGAAATTGAATTATTATCCAATCAACACTTGAAAATACAAAGGTTTTAAAATTGTAAATTAGTGAACATATAATTTTTTAATCAATTATTGTTATCTATTTCGAATATTATGAATATGGTAATCAACTTTGGCATCAGCATTGCCACCTTGGCTTCACCAGAAGCCAAGGTTTTCAACTTGCTACATCTCATGCACTGTTAAATGTTGTAGAAGTTTCATGCAAACACATTCGACACGTCTCACATTGAATCCAATCTAATTTCGATTTTGTTCAATTATAATTTTCAAAACTTACACAATAATTATCAACTGAAACTTCTTTATTGGTATTTTGTTTTTTGAGTTTGAGTTTTACTCGAGTTAGCATTTTTTACTTTAAATATATTTACAGTGTCTCAAATAAATGTTTTGTTTTTTTGCTTTTGATTGGTAGCTCTTTAGTTGCTTTTCCTTACCCAGCAAATCATTATTAGTTAAGACGGTTATGAGCAAATCAAAAAATTTGGCTACTCGGCCCTGCTTGGAGCCTTCGCTCTTCAAATTGATAAACCCTCAGCTTGCCATACAACTATTTCGGGATTTCTTCCAAGGAATCTTTTCAACCATTGGGGTCCAGCCATTTCAGTTCCATTATTAAAATTGTGCTTCAATCCTAATTTTTCGGCAAACTGATAGCCTAATTGGCGAATTGAACTCCTTTCAGGAGGAAATTCTGCGTCTCCGAGCTTCAGTATATGGGATTCTAGTCTTTTTCCATTTTCAAATCCAAGGACAGGGTATTTGCCTAGAAGTGTTGAAAAATAAAATTATATAAGTAGGTAGGTATGTAAATAGATTATTTCATTTATAAGTTAGATACAATTTTAAAGCCTTGACTTACCTTGTTTTACCAGTAGCTGGTTTCTCTTTTCATACCGTCTTCTTAAGGTTCGAGAGGATATGCCATCAATCCGGTATATTTCGTTGACAATATTTTGTTTTTTATTCAGTTTTTCGAACGAAAGTGCTAAACTATCTTCTGTCTAGTTGATGTGGCGCGGCACCACGCCTGGCATTCGTTCATACTGGCGAGGCATTTTGCTGTTGAGTATTTATTTTATTTAAGATAAACTATAGTAAAACCAAATAAAAAAATTACTAAGAAAAAATAATAAAAAAATGAAAAAATAACTAAGAAAAAAATATGTCTTCGATCGTTAAAATGTATAGTTATGGATAGTTGCCCTAGGGCAAAAATCCGCAAAAGACAATAGGGCAACTATCCTTTTTGATGCGGATACTTGCCCTTTTTATTTACGAAATAAATAAAAAATATTTAACAACAAAACGTTATAAACAGTGAAAGTTAAACTCTACTGCATTCAAAGAAGTAACATTTTTACTGAAATTGCGATTAGTTATGAAAGAGATTACTTACCAATATAATTCTGACGCTTGTCAAAGTATCGCGGCAGAAGATTTTTACTCACATGGAAAAATACATGCGCCTACTTTATCGGCTTAATGCGGCACTAAGGCCTGCGTGGGGCCGCTTTAAATTATGATCAAAAAGAAACACTGTCAATACGTTAACAATAGAGCATTTGAAACTGAGGCATGTATCCGTCCGAGGCAACTATCCCGCTTTTACCCTATATTTAAATATGAATATGAAGTAAAACAAATCATGAAATTATCAAACAATGACAAACAACAAAAATTAATCGGCACTCCGGGGCGACTTGATGGATTCCAGTGACGCATTTGCCTTCTCAGCTGCAGGAAAACCCGGAAAAACTGCAGCACCACATCATCTCTTCCATAGAATGAAATGTAAGGTATCTCCAGAGACTTCAATGAATTCAAGATATCGCCAGAATATTTAGTGACACGACCATCGTCAAACTCAAACCAGTCAATTTCCTCTTTGACCAATGCGCAAGCAATAATGATCGGATCCATTTCTATATTATATATGTCTCTGAGGCTCTCAAATTGTTTTTCATTGATGCTTAGCTCTTTCTTGCGGATTTCATGATTGATAGAATTTTTAAAAATGGAAAACAGATACAGATTCGACTTTAAATCAATGTCCACACCCATATTTCATAATATGGGTAGAAAATACGAGATTATTTCTAATTGAAAATATGAAGATTCAAGCAAATTTTTAGTACTTGGGTAGCTCATCGATATCCAACCACTGTCCTGAACAACTCCTATTGTCATAGAGAATCCACTTTTCGTTACACGTGACGATTCTATCCAAAAAGGAGTTGTTTTAGTTGTCCAAAAGCATTGCAGAACAAATTTCAAATCGTGAAGCAGCTTTTTAACTTTGCCTGTACATACTAAACCATCAAAAACTGTATGAGAGTAGACGGCGAGTTGTTCCGCTATCCCACACAACATTTGTGGTGGATCAGTCTCCACCAGATTCCTCAAATCCTTGTCCTGGATATTTTTAGACTGACCACTTTGAGGTTAATCTTTAAAACTGTAATCTCCGGAACGAAATTCCGCAAACCAACATTGCATCCATCAATAATATCATCGTCAAATGCCTGGTTAGTTTTTTAGGCTGTTTCAGTAGTGCTTGGAGTTGTTTCATTTCGAGACATTTTTGAACTCGGTTTTTCATATTATTTATTGCCCTCAATACAATTATTTGCTGCATTGTTGCGAATTCATTCAAAATCTTCATTCTCGACTCTTCTACATTTTCTATCTCTCTACCAGCGTAAATACCATTTTTCAATATCCCCCATAGAAAATAGTCCAAAATAGTGAGATATGGTAATCTTGCAGGCCATCTTATCGGCCCATTATTTGTCTCGAAATGGAAGGACTTCAATTCGAACATTTATTGCGCCATTAATTTTTTTGTATATATAAATTTCTTCATTCGGATTTTCATTATAATTATAGTATTCATTTCAGATATTATTATTGCTATCATTTCTTTTTCTGCTCATCAAAACACATATAATACATTTTTGTTGTAGATATGTTTCAGATAATCATAAAAGGTTTCATTGTTCGAAGTTCATTGTAGAAAACGCTCAGAGCAATGGAAATATGATAAAATATGACTCGATACATAAAGATGAAAAAAAAACTCTTCGAAAACTCTAGTTAGTGAGTTGATTTTTTTATAATTCAAAAATTAGCAAATACATGAGAAAATCTGGAAAACTCATGAGCTCCACATGAATGAAGCTTTGGAAAAAAGCTCGTTATGAGGCCTTCAGATGTAACTGCAAAGTGTTTAGTGACTAGAACCTTTCAAGATAACTTAGATCGTTTTAAAAATTAAACACAATTTCAGCTGGCGCCTTCGCCAAAACTTTCAAGATTTCATTTCGGTTTTACCCAAGTTTAATATTGGTCTACGGAAAGAATAAAAACATCCCTCAGGAATGCTCTCTGAGTTGCTCATTAAATACGATCAGGTGTTCACTCTTCCACTCTTGCTACAAGCAATCTCACCCGCCATCATATTTCATGGAATTCGCCTCAAGTTGGGCCATAACTCTAGGTCAAAACGACTTTAACCCAGCATTAATTAACCAGGCCTCAATCATTCAACGATTACAGCAAGCGCCAACAGAATCAATAAATGCCAATAACGTCGAAAAGGCCGACAATTCTTGTCTATTACATTTCAGTTCCTCTTGATTGCATTTTTGTGGAGCTCTTGTTCGCTTAATAGAATGCTGTCTTTAATGATCCAGCGTTCAATAAAAACCCCCTAATCCCTTTTGCATCATTCATGGCGAATAATTTCTGGTAATATTCGAATTCTTGCCAAATTAATTTTCGGCTTTTGGCGATATTGATTAATACAGGGGGTGATGGAAGGTTTAAGGATATTAGTGGAATCATTTCCATATAATAAATTGAAATATACATGGAGAGCCATAGAAAAGTTGTCATGGAGGTTTCGAGTACTAATATTACAATCTTAAAAATGCTTAGAAAGGTAGATTTTTATTAGGAGAGGGACAGTTTTTTGTCATTTACAACGTTGTCACCTCAACCCCGGAGCAAAGAGTGAACAACTTTTGGAATTTTATAAGGGAACTGAGGGCGAGTCGCACAGCGTTCGAAAGATCTTGGAATTCTCTGAACAACGGTGTACTTTTTTTCAATTTGGGCGAACCATATTGAATTTAGAGTTGAAGTTACTTTTTTTCAATTTGGACGAACCATATTGAATTTAGAGTTGAAGTTACCTTTTGAAACACATGATAACATTACGTGTGCGGAATCTGTGTCAATTGACAGGGATCCGAAATTTTTAAAAAAGGACTTACATGTTCAAGTTCAGCGAATAATTTTGAATATTCATGAATGCTTTAAGAAGGAAAACTGTTACACTTCACAGAATGCTATTTTGAATAGAATATGCGAGTTAACGAAACTATCTCGTTCGACATTTCTTCGAGTCATTAACCATGTAATGGAACGAAAACAAAGGAATAAACAATTCGCAAACGTAGATGGTGCTATAAAAGGTGTGATTCGGCAAAAATTTATGGTATATACCAAAAAAATGAAGCACCAACCTTGGAAATGATTTGGTATGAATTACTCGACTATCCCATTACAAATACAAATCTTTAGAAACTCTACGAGGGGTCTTATTGTCATGCGGTTTCGAATATGAAAAATTTAACAATGGGATGGCCATAATGGAATCGAAGCGCATTGTGCAACTCCGATGAGAATATTTGAGGCGAATGAAAAGCTACCAAAAATCCAGCAGATATATAATCCACCTCAACGAAACTTGATTTGACACCCATGATGTTGTCAAATATGGCTGGGTAGATGAAACCAAAGATTTTGCTTTGAACACACCTCCTTCAAAGGGAAAACTTGATATAATTCTGCATGCCGGGAAAGAAATTGGTTTCGTACCTAACGCTTTGCTTTTGTCGGCCAAAAATTTAAAAGATTCGTCTGCTGATACCACGAAGATATGACTGCGGCTTTCTTCGAAACCTGATTTCGTGAGCAGTTCTCCCAAATATTCCTTCAAACTCGGTTATTGTTATGGATAACGCTTCGTATAATACTCGGTTATCGACTACTATAACACAAAACAATAACACACAAACGCAGATATTGTTGATTTCATGCAAAACAATGACATGGAAATACCCGAAAATATTTCAAAGAAAAAGGTACTACTGGTGACCATAAAACAACCTAATTACAAAAAAAATATTATTGATTCGATATGTGAAACACGTGGTCATATTCTCTTACTTTTGCCTCCACACTATTGTGTGTTCAATCCAATTGAAATGGTTTGGGCCACAATTAAAGAAAGCTTGCGGAAATGTAATCAGTCACCGACTTTGAATGCTGTAGTGCTTGTCAATATAAGGCGAGTGGTGAATGAAGTAGGTAATAGTGATGTGTGGAAGAACTGTGTGGTCCACGTTATAAAAGAAAAGAACAAATATTATGTGCAAAGTTCCATAAATCCGATCGTTATTCAACCCGATGATGATTCCACCTCATTCGAATATTGCAAAAAAGAATTTTGATTTTTCTAGCAATTTTGTTGTCCTCTATTATTTTGTAAATATATGTTTGACGATAATTCGGTGTGATTATTTCTGCCGACGCCTATGTCAAGGCGGAAATTCCTTCTTTGTGCTGTTCCAATTGGTATTGGAAATACCATACTGAACTTCGTCTTCTAGATGTTGATAAACATGAAGAATACTGATGAATAAGATTTCATCACTGGGAGGGAGTATTCCTGTGGAAATTTAATTTGAAACATTTGTTATTGTGAATCTTGTTCATTTAATAATATGTTTGTGTTAATTTTTCTGTTTAACCCTGTATAAAAGACAATTGAGGGGTAGATTTGTAAATAAAAAGTTGTTGTTGACGGTACAAAAAATTATCTTCTCATTTCTTTATTTCAAACAAAACCAAAGCCTTGACCAATTCAAAAAGTAAAACCAAGTTAGATACACCAAACTTTGCGCGGCTTAGATTGTTCCCCAATATTTATCGGTAATTCACTCAACACTAAAATGGGTATGTGGTTGGAAGATTCCCATGGAGAACTTACTAGTTAGTTCAGATTTTCAAGTACAATTTTAAAAACTCGCAAATTTGTCACAAGTTCAGTTACGAGAAACTCCATGAAAAGCTATTTCATTTGTTGCCCCACCTCTGAGACTACATTTTCCTTCCGGGAATTCGTACGTCACAGTAATAAATTTACGAATCACCCGTTATATCAACTTTGCAATCAATGCGGTCCATCTAGCTTACCCTTCCTTTTATCGCCTTTGCTATACACAAGGGTTATCTCGACATCATCTGAATCTAAAGTAATTTTTATTGTGAACTGAAGAGGTGTCTGATTTGAGCTTCGAGAGAAACGGTTCCTCAAATGATGCATTCTATTAAACACTCTTATCAACTCAATGTTTTATTTGTGTTGATCATTGTGAAATTCATGAAAAATGTTAAAGAAACGTGTACTATATGTAATATAGGTTAGAATGTGGTCATATTCTTCAAAATATTAGGTTGTACCAAAAGTTTTGTCCGTTTCAATGTTATGTGTTTTTAGTTGCTCCATTTCTCAATAAATATTTTTTCTACTGTGTCGTTGGTATATACTGATCGATTGTTCCCTATAAATAGATGGGATTCACTTTTTTCCAAATTTTGATTTTTTGCTTCTTTTCAACTTTATTACTGTATGATGTCGTTAAGCGATTGTCGGCAAATTTTTCTCTACGAATTCAAGCGCTGCTGGATCAGTCCTGAAATTAATCAGGCATTTTTTTCCAGCTTAGGAACTTCAGTAACATATTAGTCTTGCCTGGAGTTCAATTAAACCTATAGTTTGTACGGATTTTTTTACCAGAGAAAGCAATGATTATGCAACTCCACAGTATTAAAAACTTTCTTTTATTCAATATTAATAATAACCAACATTGAGCAGTATTGATACAACTTTACAATATCAAGAGAATATTTTATTTTTGGCTTTCTACTAATCCATCTTGATACAAAAAAATGTGGATATCTTCCAGAGAAAGGAAGAAAGCTATCAGTTTTAAAAGAAGTAACTTTATACATAGATAAATAGATCAAGCAATGAAGTAACTTTCAGTCACAAAGAGAAAGCGCTCCTGAAAGAGCTACTATCATATAAATATTGAATTACACGAAGAACATGGAGTAGTGGAAAGCCAACATTTTTTTCCCAAAAATTAGTCACTACTAAAAATGAAACCCTTTCAATTTAAGTATATTTCCTCTGTTCGAAGTCAACCAGTAATCAACATTTATTTTATAACTAATGTGAAGGATGAATCTGATGATTTTTAACAAGTTTGCAAATATAGTTAGCAGCATTGTAACAAACACATATGACGATGGAAATGCAATCAAAAATCATTAAACGATCGACCACGTTCCATAGTCTAATCAACAAGTTCAAAAACTTATAAAAACAGTTATATATGAAAAAGTGCAATATTTTTTTATTTATTATGATACTTCCTAATATCATATAATACGGTACATACAGCTGTTTTTAAGATATTTTTCTGCTCCAGAAAAAAATATAACCTCGGTAAATATTTGTTTATAACAAATTGTTAAATTATCGTAAATATCGAAATATAAAAAAATCGATTTTAAACAATTGAAAACTAAAATTAAGACATTTTTTAAATCATAATTATTTCTAGACAACAAAATAGCAAAAAAAATTTTAAAAATATTGAATCTCTCCATTTGTTTAAAATAATTCAATAAACAAATCACGTAAAAATTCAAATCCTATGTTAATAACTTTCCATTGTTTAATGTGAAAACAGACATAACTGTATATCAATTGAAAAAAAAATGTCAACAATTTTTAGATATTTAATTTTGCAATCCCATTATCCCATTATTTAAGCCAACGGACATTGGTAAAAAAATTGTTTATGAACAATTGAATAACTTTTTGAAAAATGGTGATAAAACTTTTTTTTCTACGGAACTCGATTCATCCAAGTGTTCAGAAGATACTAGATTTTTCTCAAATTTTGAAAATTACATTTTATGCGATTAAAAAATATTTGTTTTGGTAAATAGCGTTTCACAAGTGTTGTTCATGACGAAGAATTTTGAGAATGAAGTTTTAATGATGAACGAGAACGGGAATGAATGAATTAAGTACATCAGAACTCTCAATTCATGAAAAGTTGATATTTTGAGATAGTTTGGACAAACTCGAAATATTTAAACAACACCAAGGAATCTGCTCCATATCATACAAGGCATGCTAAAATTACTATTATTTCC
>WOGN01008091.1:311-11478 GCA_015342105.1 Leptinotarsa texana | reverse complement strand
CTATAAAATACGCTTTTGAAAAATATTGAACTAAAATGTTAAAAATATATTTTTCAAATGAGCTTGAAACAATAACGAACGAAAAATACTAGTATTATTGTGAAAAAAGCGTTATTGTTTTAAGCAAACTTTGAAAATTATTTTCAACTTTTCTGTTCGATGTTCTTCAAAAGCGTGTTTTATAGTTTTTTAAAACTATATTTATTTCTCTCGGTTTTTCTCTCTTTCCTCTCCCGGTTTTTTGTCTCAACAACACAACCTCGAGATGAAATCTAATATTTCTTCCCTTGTACAATAAATAACTATTATTAACCATTTATAGCCAAGCTGTGCTTGGATATGGCAAGTCATATTTCACTCAGTAGCACATTATTAATGCTCAGAAATTCAATACAAAGAACATACTCACATACAAGTAATAAAATAAATTATGTATTTTTGCAATAGTTCACAAATTCTTCGAGGCTGCAGAAAGCATTCTTTGTCAGAAGGTGCGATAATCCTCTCATATCATTTGGTATATAATTCTATAGTGTAAGTCCATTATGTTGTGGTGATTTTGTAAAATATGTGTGGTTGAATTTTTCGATGCGAAGGTTATCTTTGTTTCTTGTTTCATACCTATGTTTGTCACCATTTTTAGCATAGCAACCATTATTTTAATGTATATATATAGCAATATATTCAAAATGTATACTTCTAGGAGTAATATACTTTCAGAAAACTCGATTCATGAAGAGATTTTTTTGAGTGTTATGAAGACAAAGCCGCTTTTTTTGAGTTTATTACATGTACTATCTATTTGTTCGATCCACGTTATGTTATTATTGAGATATATGCCTAACAATTTTGTTGAGCTTGATATTTCACGTTGATTGTCACCACCAGATGGTTTCTTGTACAACTGTCATAGAATTGATTCACTCTTGTCGTGTCGTCTGCATACATAAACACCTTTCCCGCTTCAATGAAGTCAGTAGGTCATTTATGTACAACAGGAATAAGAGTGGTCCCAAGATACTCCCCAGAGGAATTCTAATACCTTCATTATATTTGCTAGATTTCTCACAAACTATTGCCTTTCCGTTACATAGGAAATTATCCAGTCCATAATAAGGCCCACAATCATATCCGTTTCAGTTTTCTTTCGAATATGTTCGGGTTTAGCGTATCGAAAGTGTCCACGTTAAATAAAAAATAAACCGAGAATAATTTTACCATTATCAATACTAGTCTCTCTCTTTCTAATGGAAAGCTTCTTCAGAGCCTATAATTTAATGAGTTGTGAATTTTTTCGCCATTGAATAACATTACAAATCCTACTCACAGTAAAAATGAGTGAAAAACAATAAATCGAACTTATAAATTGACGAAACAAGTTAAACATTTACATGCCTTCCTTGTGGGTTTGACAAATGTCATACCTTCACATAAATGTCATTTTTCAATGGGTATGAAGATTTCATAATTTTTGACTCTAAAGATAGAGTTATTGATTGATACAATTTTCATTATTATTATGTTTTTGATGTAATTCCAGTAAATTGCTGTATGTACTGCTGATATTATCAATGTTAGTTTTCTTCAACAATCAGAAGATTTAATATGTTCAACCTTTTCAAGAAAAAGGCGTTTGGAAACATTTTTTCTGTATGTTAAACTTTGAGATTTGAGTAATTTGGTTTATGTCCTGTTTCTATAGAATGTTGCGCTAATGCAGATGATTTCTTATTGAGCTTCATATCACTTTTATGTGAAGTTATTCTATCATTAAGAATTTTATATGTTGTTCCAATATAATCCAAGTTACAATTGTTACAAGAAATGTTATAAATTACATTCAACTTTTTTGTAGTATCCGTTATATCTTTCAATTTAGTATTCAAATCCTTCATAGTTTCAATACTTTTTTGGCATATTTTGATATTTTGTTCATTATGAAAAGTTTTGTGATATTTGAAGATAAATTTCCAAGGTTAGGTATATATTTATAAGAAATATTGATAGGTGAACTATCAGTTGTTGCAGTTTGAGTTGATAACCCCTTTCTTTCTAAACCTGTGTTGACTACCCGAAAAAATGTTATATTTTTCGAAAAAAATTATTGAGCATATAAAGATTTCTCTTTCGATTACTTTGGCTATTGGACTCAATGTCGTGATTGCTCTATGGTTTTCAATTTGTTGTTGGTCACCCTACTTATATACTGGGGTGATTTTTGATATTTTCGAAATATTTGGAAATTAACCAACTCTCATTGACATATTTATAATTTAAAGGATTCAGAATATGAATTCATTGCGACAGACATTGATAAGTATATATTTTTCAGGTTTGAAATGATGTCCATTACTTGGTCATATGGTTCGTAGAAGAATGAGTTACTATTAGTTTCGGGTAATGTGCAATAGTTTATCAACATAATTGGAGTTTATACGTACCGTAACATAGAAGTCCATTTTGAACCGACTGAAGAAACGTATAACTTGATTTATTGAAATTTCATCATTCCAAATAATGAACTTCATTTAATTTCTGAAAATTTCACTTATAAAACACTGTATCTCACTACATATTCTCTATAATTTTTCAGAATGCCAAGATGAGTACCACCTAGAAGAATTTATAATTTTCGAAATTTTATTTAGCATCGATTGACCAGAAATTCAATAGTTTTGTGTTTGTGATATTTGACTCCAAAGTTTTTACAAAAAATAGGAAATCTGAAAATTCTGAAATATTGAAAAAACCTTCTTCTGGTGCAATGGCAAAAACGAAAATACATCTTTCCAATAACCCTACCTGAGATTGACAAGAAGATATTGTAATATGAAAATACATCTAGCATATAAAATAAAGCATGGAATTAATATCATCTCAGTTCTCAAACGTTTTCATACACAGTATGAGAAAACCAGCAATGGAAAAGTCACTTCTATTATTAATACATAGGAATTGAACTGAAAGTATTTGATAACATTTCACATATCTGAATTTGTCAAATCTTCCACCCTACGCAGCATGTTATCTTTGTTGAATAGTACCATTTTTGTGAAGAAAAATGTAACATAGCCACTTTCTCAAATGTTATCTCATTTCCTAGCATTGCAAATGTTGGGTATAGAGTAAAAAAATCAGTAGCAAGAAGATCAACAGATTCATTGAGGAAGCAAATAATGAAACATATCTGATTCTGAGTATGATTCTAAAAATTAATTACCACTTTACAATATAAAAGTATCAACTCAAACAAAAAAGCCAATTGATCTAATAAACGACAAGGAAGGCATGTTGCTTGTAAAAATATCAGATTACTGAAAACACATTTAGAGAATTTTTGTTATAGTTGGCAAAAACATCTGCTCTTGTAATATTTATCTTTACGGCGATCCCATACTCCACAGATAATATGTTCAATTCAGTTTGTTGGTATCCACAGATTTGAAAATCTCAAATAGACAATCACATGAATTTCACATCCACCGAATCCCAAAAGTCGCACAGGCCTTAGCATTCGTCAAACTTCAGCGACGTTATTTGCTAATACTGCTAATACATCACAATTTGAAGAGGCACGGTGGCTGGAAATCTATCGATATCGCTGAAGGATATAAAAACAATTACCAAGAAAAAAATGTAAAATGGAAACTTTACCTACTTGTTCGGACTTCAACAGAAGGCGTTCAAATATACTAAGCATATCAAACAACATTTCATCAGTTCGGACTACCATTGTCTAATATAATATAAATTGATTTGAAAACTCTTGAAAAAACAAATAAAAAATTATTGAGATTAACCGAAAATAAAATGTTATTAAACATAAAATTGAAATTACAAAGAAATAACATACAAGCAACAACCAAACAAATAAAAATTCAGATATTAATGAGAGCTGAAAATTAAAAATGATAAATTATTATTAACAAAAAAATGATCGTTTTCAAACATATCAAACAAAGTGAATCTCTTCAATAATAATAATTGCTTGAATTTTCTTATAAATATCGATATGAATCATAACGTACCTATCTTTTGTTTACGTTTCAATATTTGAAAGAAATAAAGATTATAAGGTTCGAAAGTTTGTTCTACAAAAAAATCTAATAACGATATGTGTTATACATTGTTGTTATTATACACGTTTGCCGGAAAAGTAATGCACACAACTTGTCCGAAAACTCCATATTTGACTCAAAAAGCCCCTCCTACTCGCCGAAAAAACAGTATTATCAGGATTCGTAACGTAAATGAGTGTTTCATCATCAGCTTGTTACTTTTCTCTAAAGTCAAAAATGAATGATAGTGCAGATTTCATGAGAGATATAGAGAGTATCTACAACGAAAAACTTCTTTAGAATCCATTTCCTGAATATTTTTTGTGAATACTTTAATAAATACCCCCGAGGGTCACAAACTAGAAAGAGCTACTGGAAAAGTCCTGATATCAATGATGTTTAAAGCCACGATTTCACCCCTTGTGTAAATACTCCCAACACAGTGAATAGGGTATCAATTTCCACGGAAATAGGGAGGTTGTAAAAGAGATCATCCTTTGAACTCTTATATTTCACTCGAGTCAATTGAAGCGATTTATTTTACTCCAAGCTCTTACAAAATTCTGATGATTGGAACGGAAATTGTCGGTGAGAAGTTGGAAAGTAACAATCACAATAAAAAGCAATATTCACGAAAGATCACTGAACGAGTTTTTCAGCACTGGTAGTACCAAGAACACACGTAAAAGTAATGAATATACCATATATTTTGTTTGACTTTTTGTTAACGATTTCATAAGGAAATAGAATAAACTTTGAATTATTTGTTAAAAAATCTGTTGGAATCTGTATTTCAGTCAATCAACTCTTGCCCGCCTAAGAACGATAATTCTCAAAATTCGAAACTTGTGCGAGCTAAGGACTAACGAAGTCTTATCTTTCAACGTAACCCTATCTTCCAACCCTAACAAAGGTTAGATGATGAGAAGTGAAAATCTATTGTCCGGCCTTGCGGTTCAAACCACCGATTCACACAGCAGTTGTGACAGGGAATACTGAAAATATAAATCACACGGCACAACTGAATATGACAAAACATCCAACTATGCCAACTTCAAATGTGGATTTTTACTATTAACTCAATTTTAGTCGTGAAATTGTGAAGTAGTGTAATATTTGACTTGAGTTGTTCGTATCACATACGAACAACGGTTTCACCACTGACGCTTCATGATTTTGTTTTCTTGTTTATTCGTTTTATATAATGATTTCCATATTTGTATACAAACTTCATTTTAATCATTATTATTATTATTGTTTATTTACAAATATGATATAAATTTCTAAACATATTGATATTATACTTCATAAAATTTTTCAACGACACAACAAAAATCGAAAGCATATTTTCAGATTTTCCTTAAATGAAACATGTCACATCAATTTTTTTATGTCAACCAAAAAAGTTTCAGAAATGGAATAAGTTGAGGAACCTTTCAAACAATTCATGACTGATGCATATAAAAGTAATAGTTTTTGAGATGAAAGGTATTTTTCCCCAATACTTTCCCAAATGATGGAACTTATACTGATCTAAACATTTATAGTTTTCACCAAAATTGATAATTATTTCAATATAATCACACACCTGAAAACAATTGCAGCAAATCAATACACACAGTCAGTGGCTTTGTGATATTGCTGAGTTGTATGTTACCTTCTATTCATTGAAATCAAGTGAGAGAATTGTAATCCTACCTAAGAATAATCAATAGGGGCATCCTTCAGGTCTATCTAATAATAATTTTGGATTCAACATATTATACCATCACTTATTTCATTTAAAATAAAACTTGATATTATTAGCTGTTGCATTTTTGCATTATCTGATATTTTTATATCAGATAGCCGCAATAGTTTTTTTAATTCAAATTACCTTTTCCTACTTCGTTCGACTCTAATTTTGCCAGCATAAATTCCAGTTCCAGCTTTTATGGTGTCAAAATATCCTTCACTCGTCATATTTTTTGTAAACTCATTTTGACTTTGAAAGTTAAGATATTTTCCACTTCTGTTTCTCTCACCGTGAAAGGTTTTCAAGTGAGCTGCTTTTTTTTACTGTTTCGCATATATCTCAGTTGAATACGTCTTCGAATAGAAAAAGATATGTATCTGTATCTGTATGAAGTAGTGAGGATGAGTGTAGACCCACAGCACTTAGGCCACATGTGACCCACTGTACATCCTCCCGAGGAGTTATTCCCCTAGGTCATCATCCATCCTGTCCTTTTCAGGAAGGTGGACAGGTCACTAGGAGACACCTTATTCATATTGGCAAGTGTAGGCCAATACTCGCTGAATACACACTCTCTTTGGCAACCTTGAGGTGTCTCACGGTGGCCTCCTCGAAGGTTTTGTGCAGCGACATTACTGTCGTTGGCGCCCGCCGCTGGAAGTGCCATATCTGTTTGAGGTAGAGTAGGGGAGACGGAGGATGCACTTGTAGTTGTTGCCACTCCTGTCTCTTTCGCTCTCTTTCTCCTTTTGGCATCGATGCCGCAAATGCGCTTACGCCTTGGCCTTTGCTATGACATCACGAGGTGATCTGCTATGTCCTGCCTCATTCCAAGCTGTAGATTTGGGTGGACATTTCTGTTCATCCTCAGTTACCGTCTTAGATTGAGGTCAGCACTTCTGTCCAGCCTGAGGATTAATTTTTGTTTTTGTGTTTGTCTCATTAATGTGTGTTCCCTCGAGTAGCAAAGGAAGAGTTGGTCACCTCAGGCAGAGCTCTGCGTTACCAGAGGTAGGATGATTACAATGAGGTTTGCCTATTTCCCCAAGGGGATCGTTCGTAACCGCATATCACCCTGCGGCCATTCAGCTATCGGTACGATTCCTTACACCTTAGCTTGGATAGGCTGGTCCACGATGGCATGTTCTACAAAGGCGTTTGAGGGGTTTTCGTTCCCCTCGCCCTACTTATTTCTGCCACTGACCAGGAGTCCGACGACCCGTTTCGTAAGGCTTCCCGGACAGGGCCTTTGGTCTCCTGGCTGTTCCCCTCTCCACCACCTGTGACGCGCCAGATATCTATTTTTATTCCCGTGGGTTAGGCAGATTTTGGCCTACGAAACGTCAAACATTGTGGAAGGCAACAAATATTCAAAAAAGGTCGATAAAAACTGAGTTTTCCCATATAATATTTGGTTAAAAGGAACAAATTGTACCCGAATGTTTACATGTGGTACGTGATTAAAAAAAATACTCGATTGGGACAAAACATTTCCAGCTGGAATTTAAATTTGAATTTATGAATCTAAAGCTTTTTATCGGTTACTCGAATATTCATAACAGCTAATTTCTTTGACTCTATAGGATGTGCTTCTTCAATGCTTCTCTGAAAAAGATTTTATTATTTCAGGTAGACTATTGTGTAATTTAGGGTCGACATTTGTATACGAGCGTTTATTTACGAACTTAATTATCATAGGTGTAATGAAGTGATTCCTCTAACGAGTACTGTACTGATGAGAGGGAAGGGATGTAAGTTTGCTTTTGTGTAGATCATCAGAAAGATACCTACGATTCTGAGAAAATATTAGTTTTTAAAATCGCGTTTGCATAAGTCAAATAGCTTGAGTATACGTATTCAGAGCTCCACTACTATTGGATAGCGTATGTGAATTTCCACAAGAAAATAGTTCTCAGTTTTTAAGTACCTTCGCGGAAGGATTTCTTTGAATTTCCTTGATTTCAATGAGATTGTTCCAGTTTATTAACTGTATACTTATATGGAGATCCCATTTTAGATGAATATCAATAACATTAGCCTAATATTTCACCTTGTGTTCTTGTTGTATATGAAATGGTGTATCAGCAGCGATCGTTATGTGATCGAATAGAGGCATTCCGACAAAGTTACAACAGAATTAGGTAACATATTTCATCATCATTAACATGATTATATTTTTGTCCAATTACTGTTTTATAAGAGGAAATTCCGTTTCAACGGCAATTTTTAAAGAATTCTAGTTATCGGCTTCATGACAGATGACTGTATCATCTGCAAAACCATTTACACTACAGTAAATTGATAGATGTAACCGTTACCTCGTGGTGGAAAACCTAATGAAGAAATGAGAATTGAAACTTTCAATGTTTTTTATTACTTTCATTCGTAATTAACGTTACTGCAGTTTCGAAAACAGGAACCAAACCACGCCACATGATCTAATTTTAATTTCATTTGATGTATAGAGTATGTTCTTCAACATACCGTACAATGAATGTGAGGCCCTCATTTAAGACATATCAGATCAAGCGGAAGTAGACCATATCACTTCCCTTGAAATTTCAACAGCTTTCGACGTGTGCCTAAATCGGAGTTACCTACAGTTTAACAACAAATTTCATAAACAGGAATCAGGTTTAGCAATGGGCTCACCCGTTAGTCCCCTTTTAGCAAACATATTAATAGTCAGCTTGGAGACCATTATAGTAAATTCCGACCTATGTAAAAAACATTCTTGTTTTTGGTACAGATATGTAGACGATATTCTCGCCTGTTTCAGAGGTACTACCGATATATAATATTCTGGAATAATCTCAATGGCAACATTCAGTTTACACTCGAAAGAGAGATATTCAAACAGAAAAATTTCTTAGATCTGACCAAAACACACAATCAGGAGTTCAAGATTTTCAGAAAACCTAGCTTGTTTCCATCCAGACAGTCATAAATTAGCAGCCTACAATTCAATGTTGCATAGAGCATTCTCACTGTCTTCGTTTGCTAGAGAAATTGATGTGATTACACAGATATGCCATAATAATGGTTTCAACGCAGATACAATCTAGAAGTTAGTCAGAAAACAAAGCCGTCAAATTACTTATAGAATAATATACCTCAAACAATCAAGAAATGGTTAACTCTAACCTATTTTGGTAAATGAGCGGAGATAATTGCGGGATTTTCAGAAAAAACAATATGGAAGTGGCATTTAGACTATATGCCAGGTACTCTGATTTCCTCTTCAATGCCAAAGATAAAATAGGCAAATTGGAGAAATGTGGAGTTTATAAGCTTGAGTGTCCTGAGTGTAATATTGTTTATGTGAGAAAATGTGGTCGAAATTTCCAAAAACAGCATGCTGAATGTGATAGGTATCTCAGACTAGGTTCCTTGGCATGGAACCACAAGTTTGCGAATCTAACCGATACCGAAATCTTGCACTGGCAAAGAAGGGTTGCAAAACTTAATAGGACGAAACTGCATAGTCGACCTCCATTTCCTTACATGAATTGTCACAAAACATGAGGTGAATGTTTGAATTTTCCGGGCTCCATATGTTCACAGTAGCAGGTTGCTGGTGAGAGGCATACAAGTAAGAAGTGTTTTGCGGTTTCGACGATTTTTTTCTAGCTGGAAAAATTATTCAAAGAATTTGCATCATATTTCGTGTAACAAATAAAATCAAGTGCCCGAAAACACTTTGAATGTTGACAAAACGGAAAAATGTTTACAAGTGGTACACGATTTTCACAGATCTTGCCTGGACATCCTAGCACTTCAACAACAGATGAAAATGTTGGGACAGTGAAGACAATTGTTATGGACAATAGTCGAATCACTGTTAGAGAAGTTGCTGAGGATGTCAGCATATCGTTTGTCTCATACCATACAATTTTTCGGGAATTCTTGTTCGTTACAAAATGCCTGATTTGAACCGATCCACCTGTCGCATGAGCATCGCTGAGAAATTGTTGGATGACATCAACGGCAATACAGATTGGACCAAAGTCAAACCGTCCCAACGGAAGAGCCCAAAAGAGCCAAGACAAAAATAAGCATGAATTGTGCAGGTTTTGCTCATTATTTCCTCCGATTGTCATAGCTTAGTGAATCAGGAGTTCTTGCTACATATAGTATGACCCATTTTCAATGGGTCATACTACTATACTATATATACAAATTTGAAGTTGTGAATCGATTTTAATAACTTTTTTTAAATGTCAAGTACTGAAAGGTTTACCTTGGGACAGAATTGGAAATGTTTATTGAATTTCCAGGGCATACTACGATATTCTTTCTTAGTCAAAAATCGGGATATTTTATTGGCGTTTTTTATTGAAAAAATCACTACGCCACTGTATTCAGAGTGCCTCTTAATCAGAGTGACCAAAATTTCATGAAAAAATATTCATTATTAACAAAGTTATGACAACTCAAAAATTCACACAATTTATATATTTTTTTTATGATTTCAACAATAAAGTGCCGCCAGATTAAAAAAAAAATTAAAAAAATAGCGTAAATATTTATAATGAAAATAACGGAATTAAATTCACACAGTTCAACTAACAATGAAGCAAAAAAATTTAATAACTAATAACTAATTATTGAGATGTTTCGATTCAGTGCAACAATTGATTCTAACTCATATTCTAGTAGCCTCCACTAATCCACCACGTATTTTGATACATGTGTCGTAGCGCTTACGAATGTTTCTGATTACGTTCCTTAGTTCATTTCTATATCTTGAGCGGTTTTTGTAATCCTTCTGTGTGAGAAATCCCCAGAGAAAATATTCCAAAACTGTGAGGTCTGGAGGTCTGAGTGGCCACACTATAAACGGACTACCACGACCTATCCATCGGTTTGGAAAATGTTCGTTAAGCCATTACCTCACAGCTCTGGCATAATGAACTGAACACCCATCCAACTGGACAAATAAATTTGATCGGTCATCAATTGGCAGCTCGTGAATAGCATCCCAAAATTCTGTGTTGAAAAATTCTAGAAACATCTGCGCATTAATGTTTTCCTCAAAAAAGAAAAGACCAATAATTCGTTCGTTCAATATCCCACACCAGACGTTGATTTCTTGGGAATACTGGCTTTTACAGTTTATTACCCAGTTAAGATTATCCGCTGCCCAATAGCGACAATTCTGTGATGACACTACTCCATTTGTAGTGAAAGTGGCTTCGTCGGTATATAAAATATATTTCAGCAAATTTCAATTGTTTAAATATTTCCTTCGGGCCCATAAACAATATTCCAGGCGTCTTGCTCCGTCGACTTCTTGAATGAAAATTTTGGTTTGAAAGGTTTAATATTCGTCGCCTTGAGACATCTCCGAATAGTTTCTCGTGGAATATTTAAA
>WOGN01008090.1:0-11478 GCA_015342105.1 Leptinotarsa texana | reverse complement strand
ATGTAGGGGTTGAGCAAACCGGTCATCGGATGCCTGCTTCCATGTAGCCCTGCTGGATACGGAAATGACTGAATCACTTGTGGTTTTGTTATTTCCTAACTGAACGGTATACCAACGATGGCTCATTCCTTAGGTGTGTGCCCAGAGGATGATTGACACTGAGCCTATCAGCTGTCTCTATGGAACCTTCGAGATACCGGGCGCTCTCTCGTCGTAGCATCGCCTTATCACGGTAATGTGGAGCTCTGCCACTCGTGGGACTTTTATGGACGGAGTAAACTTGAAATTTTTTTCTGACGCTGAGTCTACAGGGAAGATGGATGTCGAGCTTACGACTCCACTTGACCTCCCTGTAAATTTATATCAGGACTGAGAGTTTCTCAACTCTCCAATTTCTGATCCAATAACTGAAACAAAAAATAGGTTTGGTGGTGCAGCCAGGAAACAACTCAGTCATCTCCTCAAGAGCGGGGTACCTTATGAAACCGCCTTGCAACAAATTCTTGAGCGGCGTACGCAGAATCTCTCTCTGGTGGAGGAACAGCTCCCCCCCCCATGAGCAGTTTAGCAAACGTTTGCGCTCAAGTGATGATTCACCAAAACCAGAGGCGAAAAAGCCCAGCACGATTGAATCTAAGGCATCGTCAGGTGTAGCTGACGTGCAAAAATCTTCATATGAGAAGGTTGCCTCGGGTATTAAGGTGGGAATCTTGCATCTTGACTATCTGACTACCTCATTAACGATGAAACAGCAGATCATATACTTTGCGCCTGCCTCGCTGGACACCGAATCAGGTTTTTAGAGTTCTGCAGAGCCGTACTCTTGTCATCTGACCTGAAAGACCACTCACCATACAAACAAATCGGCTTCGTTAAGAAGCTGGGTTTATTTGGCCGAGAGTGAATAGGTGTGAGCCACAATAAAAACTTGCGGGTTTCGGTGGAGGTTCAAATAGACCCACTCACCTCAATAACTTTTTTCGAGATCAGTTGCCCTGACACCAAACTGATATTTTTGCACTCGACACGCGTTTCGCCAACAAAGTTAGCATCCTCAGGAGAAGAAAATTGATACCTAGTCTAGTCTGGTTAGTCCTAATATACTAAAATTTGACCTCCGTAGACATGCTTTCAGAAACCAAATACCGGAATTTCATCAATTTAATCCTAGTTGTGTACTTACGATACAAATTTAGTTCCGTTGACCTGGTAGCCATCATGAAATACGGAAGAATAGAAAAATCCAGTGTCACCCAACATGCTCTAGACAAGGACCACAGAATTGGTGAAAACAATCTGAAACTGATTAAGCATGTGCATGACACCAGGCTACTCGATGCATGTGAGAATCTGGAAATAGCAAAATGTAAGAACAGCATGAATGGCGATAAAGGACCCATCCCGTTTAGCCCGCGTTTTAATCTTCTGTTAGGAAGAGAATAATTACTAAGAATTTGCAGGTAGCTGAATATTACTGGAGTTTTTCCCCAACACCAAAATTGTTACAATATTCAGGGTGTTCTATTTAAACATTTAGAAGCGGAGCAATTTCCGGGGAAATTGGATGTGAGCGGAAAGTGGAAAATATGTGAAAACTCTCCTCGTCACATACCATTCATCTATACCAAATCTCAATTTGATACAGCTAATGATCTAGAAGTTATGACTTATCTAATAGATTCGTTGACACATGATAGGTCCAATATACAAAGATAAAGCAAGTTGAAATTTTTATGCTTACAAGTGAATCTTTACACGGGATTACATGGAAGCCAGCACAGAATGAACTAGGTATGCGTTTTTGCACAATTGAAATCTTTACGCAATGAAGTTGATAGCCTCAAAAAGATACTCCGTATCCCAATCTACTTTGAAACTGTCCGTAATATAGGTAGCTCCAATAATTTACTCAGATTTAAAAACTCTCTTTTTTTTTTTAACTTTCAAAACCTTTATTTGTGAAATTATGAAACAACAATAAAAATTAAATGGCGCTCCGGGGCGACTTTATTGATTCCAGTGGCACATTTGCTTTTTTAGCTGCAAAAAAAACTCGGAAAAACCTGCAGCACCACATCAACTGAAGATCTTCATCTACCAATGTCCTCTCTCTCTTAAAGAAAAAGTTAGGTGTCTCCAGAGGCTCCAGTAAATTCAATACATCGCCAGAATATATCATGACACGACTATCGTCAAACTTAAACCAGTCCGTTTCGTCTTTGACCAAGGCGTAATAATGACCAAATTCAACGCCAGAACCACAGTGAACAATGAATGCATGAATATTAAAATAGTGGTCTGCTAGATTGAAATGTTCATCTATTTCGAACCTTCCAAAGAGTTTCTTGCTTCCGTCAGAGGTTGAGACTTGTTTGAAGATCATCAGTGTTATTATTAGATTGACTGGTGCCTCAGCTATACTTGTTTCCGTATAACAGTCAGTTAGTTTGGCGCATGTTTGGCAATACAGTCGATCATCACCTGTTAAAAATTCAATTTTCAGATGATTCAACAATAATATTTGCACGGACTGGTTAGTAGTCATTAGGAAACCTAGATGGAGTTCCAGAAATTCAGATACGTTTTCGGTACTTCTTGAACATTTAACACAAAGTAAATAAGTCAGGATTTTTCCAGGGAAAGATTTATAAACACAAGACGAGATGGTCTGTACGGAATCATTCAGTCCAGAGCGGTCAAGAGTATTGATTCTGCTGTTGTTGCTCACGAAGAGTACTCAACAAGAACCCCAAGAATTCGAAACAATCCTCTTGTTGTCCTAACGAGTATCTACTGGACTTCAAAGACTCCAGGAAATCGGTTAGAGGGTAAGATGTAAGTTGTTATGAGAATGGACATGATTAGAGATGAAACAGAATATGAAGTTAGTATTGAAAAACAGATTTTTTTGTAAGTGGAAATGGTTATGTTGTCATATTACTAGGTCACTGAATACAACAGTACTATTGAAAGAATACGAGTTATTATGATAATTCTGCCAAGGTTCTAACTGTATTACATGCTTACCTTTTATCAGACTACCATTCAGAAATGCGCGGCTTCCGTCGAGCCCGTGAATGATGCGGATCATCGAATTTATCCACAGGGTGTACTATGATTAGTTACATTTTTAATGAAGTGTAATCTTTAAACACATTCCTGCTTTTTTGTTGGCAGCAAAACAATAAAAACCGAGTGTCTGGAAAATATCTTCAGAAGAAATTGAAGACTTAGAGCCCGAGCACTTCAATTTTTCTTTAAGAAGAACTGTGGAAGAATATCGGAAGAATTTTTGTTTCACGTAAATTAGAATTGAGGGTAACGAAGGTACCTTTAATTGGACTTTATAGACATTTAGGATGAATACACCCAAAAACATAGTTTTATTTGCCTTTCCATCAATCTTTTCATGCAGAAAAGTGCAACGACCCAAAGCCGTATACGTCTGGAACACATGATAATAACATATTGTATTCGCATAGATGTAATTTATTGTGAAATAGATCTGAAATTTAGGAAGTAGATGCCCCGCAATATCAGATAGAAATTCAATATATTTTTTGACTTTCTCACATGTTAATCTGCCTGTTGATTTATAATAGCCAAGAAATGACATGGCCTTTATTTGCTATAAAATCTCTATGACTTTAGCAAATAATAATTTTCGCTAAAAAGGAATCGTAAAAATTCTTTACTTCACGTCATCTAAACATAGAGGCTATAACAAATTATATTACATGACGTTTTTCATCGTTGAATGAATTAATTTTCCGTTTGAAAACAAACATTTGGAAATTGATTGGCGTGTTAAAAAAGAACACGACAAGAAACAATCGCAAATTCTCGCATTAACAAACATCATTTTCATGAATTCTGTGCTAATTGATATATTTATTTCCGTCCAGACAAACTATTCCAATCAATCCTCACTGAATATAAATAGTATATTCAGAACATACAAGGTGTTTATTGAACATGGATTATTTTAAAGATGTTTTGTTCTTTGATGATTTTTGATAGGGCGCTTTGTTTCGAAGATACGGGGCAGAAAAGTATTCCGACAATAACAATTTTGGTAAGTTATTAACGTAGCCAGAATGGAAGTATAGCGTACTACATTGGACCTCTCAAGCAATAAAAAATCTAACAATTCCATTGGTACCCATCAACGGCATTCCGATCACTACAAATAGCTGCAGACATTCAATTTGAATAGCTTTGTGTCAAATAGTTTGAAACTGATTGACTTTGTCTGATATGCATTTTCTGTGTTTGATATTTGAAGTTTTGTTGGTGAAATTCTCTATTATGAATGACTATAGTAACGCATGGTTGACATGCATTTCATTTATGTACTTGTTGATGGCAATTCATTGAATGCTAGGCAACGACTTCGTGAAACAGGACCGTTGAAGCGGAATGGAGGACCAGAAAGGCCAATGACAGTGAGAACGATTAAAGTAGAAGAATGTCCTGGCCGTGATAGAAGAAGATCCAGGTACCCTTACTCGAAAAATTGCAAATACAATTGCAAAAAATGTGAGTGATGGGACGATTTGGAATCTTTTTAGAGACTATTTGTTTTACCCTTAGTTCACCATATAATGAGACAGAAATATCGCAAATTTGTTAAACAAACGCTACCTCAGTGTCTGGAAGATGTACCATTGGTTACAAGAAATGCAATGTGATTGATGCACGATGGTGCACTAGCGCATTTTAGTATATTTGCTCGAAAGTTTTCAACAGTAATCTACGGAGATCGCTGAATTAGTCGAGGTGGACCTCACTTATAGCCCGCTCAATCACCTGACTTGAACTCTCTGGATTATTTCCTATGGGCCACCTTAGTCATTATTTTATACTACTCCAGTGTGAAGAGGTGGAGAGAAATTGAATACTTGCTGAGTCTAACGTAATCAGAAACAATCCTGATTTTTATGAAAGAATTTGGGAGTCGATGAGAAGGAAGATGGGATTTTTGCATCCAAGCGGGGGATAGTCATTTTCAACAGTTCCTATAGATGAAATAGTGTACGAGTATGGATATGCCCGAACATGCATTAACGAACGACTTCCATTTGGTAGCGGATCAGTTATGGTATAGGGAGACATATTGTTTGGGAGACATATCATAGGGAGAATATCATTGACTTCAGGTCGATGATGGTCACTATTTTGCACTGACTAATGAGACCGAAACCGGTCTGCAACGCCTGTCGGATATAATTCAACGCCCTTCGTGGTATTAGCCAGGAAAGTAGTTGTTTTCTGTTAGGCGTCAGTCCATTAAACCTACTGTGTAGGTATACCGAGACTGGCCTGAACTTTTTAAGTTCATTTGCTTTAGATTTATATCATTTGAAGCTTGCACGGAGTTATTGTTCATCGAGAATGGGACATTGAATGCACATAGTCACCTATTGCTTCATTTATGCATGATAATGCACGGTTCCACATTGCCTGGATCGGTTACTTAGTGTATTGACGAAGTTCAACTCACACAATTTGTTTGGCTTGCGCACAGTCCTGATTTAAATTTCATTGAACATGTTTTATCATTTCTAATAAATTGCTTGACAATCCATGTCTGCTTATCTTTTCCAAGAGTACATCGTGATGAACCTCATCAAATGCTTTATAGAAATATGTGGACACAGTGTCTAATTGTGAATTATTTTCTTCAGTTTTAAAAGAGTAATTACTGAATAGTAATAAATTTATGTCAATTGATCTTTGGCTCAGGAAGCCATGCTGTTGAGGTACTATATATTTGCTGGTGAAACAGCATGTTCACATACGTACATACATCTGTACTTTCTTATTTTTGGGGTTTTAATTTTCTCAGTGCTTCATTGAAATCCGTTTCATTTATTGACTGTAAAGTCATTACATAAACCCATATCATCATCATTATTGAAATTTAAATTGTATGTTGCTGTTTGTGAACAAAAAACTGTTGAGAAAAAATATGCAAAAGTATTAGTTGTTACTTCTTCACCAACAGGTTCGTTATTTCAAACAAAACTCTTTAATTTTGTATTCGTTTTTTCATTTGTAGTCACAAAGTTGTAAAACTCATTTATATCATTATTTATATTTTCCTCAATATTTTTGTGATGAATTTTTTTCATCTTATCTGATTTGACCCTTCATTTTTCTCCTTAATGTCATCAACTTGTTAGTATAAAAATTCGATAGCGATTTCAATTTCCGATCTGTCTTTTTCTTCCAGTATACTTTTTGTTTCTTTGGTGAACCAAATTGGATATGAGTTTTAGTTCCTATTGCCCGTAAGTTTAGGAACACACTTATTTATATCTTCCCAAGTAACAAATATGTTCATATAATACTGAATGCAAGTCAATATCTCTAATATAGCTTGAGAAACATTTATGAAGACATGCCGGCTCCCAGAAATTGTAGAGAGCTACGCGATATACTGGTACAAGAATGCGAAAATCTTTCGCAGAATCTAATCCGAAATCTGATTCAAAGCAAGCCTAGTCGTTTGCAAGTTGTAATCACTGCAAGAGGAGAGAACATTCATTACCAAATGCATATCAGAGTGAAATTGTTCATTTAATTTCTTAGCTTATTGAAGTTAAATTGATTATTTTCAGTATTCACAAATAAATCTAGGGAACCTAAAATTGTTTATTTTTTCAGGGCTCTGTAAAATATGTTATATCAGGAAGAGATCTGAAAAAATAAAGAACATTTAAAATAACTTCAAATTATGGAATGACCCTAATTTTACGATCGGGTGACTATTTTTCAAATATCTCTTCCTCATTATTTTATGGGTTTAGACAATGAAAAATTGATGAATGTAGAAATGTTCAGGTATTTGGCAACTCGTTTCAATTATTCACTCCTCTAAAATAGTCATCATCCCTATTGTGGAGACCCTCGGTACCCATTCGGCCAAAGATGAATGAAGGCAAATTAACGACAATCCAGATAAGAATCATTTCTAAATCATCCGAGAATGATAAGATCTACTTGGAAAGGTAAATTATTATGTCTTGTTGCCTTGTTTGGAACCAACAGACTTGGAATATACATTTTCTTCGTTCTCCGTATTTGAGCTATCTCGAAAACGAAGTAAAATATTTATGGTTTTATAAAATATTTTTCCTGCTATGGTAATCCAATGATCCAAGTTATTTCTTATGAATGAAAGAGATATTATTTCAATACCGGTTGTCCACCTATATTAGAATATACATTGAAGGTTTGGAGTTTATATCAATAATTTTTGAAAGATTAATTTGCTTATTATCAATCAAATTGCGGAATAGTAGAAATCTGAACAAAAATTAGTGGTAAGTGAATTTTCCAGTGAATGACATTTCCAGTGCATAAAATATTTCTATTTTGTATTGTCAAGCATATTTTTCATTTGAAGAAGATTTTTATACACTGTTATCAACGAAGTGAATGTGCAAAGTTCAATATCACAATAACATATTTGATTGTTTTGAAATCAGGCAGCATCAGGTGCTAGGCCACAAGATACTATTTTTTTCTGTAATAGAAATGTCAACTCTCAATTATATTTTGTAACTGAAAGTTTTTTCAATTTGAGCCACATCATTCAATGGGTATTTTTCTAGTGTTTTACGTCGAAAGCTTGCTTTATAGTCAAAGTCTGGAACTAATAACCTCAGAAACTGTGGTATACATCTCAACTCCATTATATATAACTGAATTCCAGATAATCCAATACATTTTGTATGCACGTTCAGAGGTGCAAATAACTTCTCAAAACAATTGAAGGATCACCACTTCGTGTGCTTGCAATTCTTGAATAGTGACGAAACTTATTATACGTTATATTATTTTGAAAGGCAATGCAAATGGCTACCAAACCCATACTGAATCATTGAATATATTGAAAATCAAAAAATGAAAATCTTTTGATTATGTATTGAAATCAAAAGTGAACAAAAAGTAATATTTTGTGTTATAGTTGATGGCTCAGTATTCTCCGTGAACAGAAATCAGAACTCGGATCCTCCGGGGCATGGTTCTTTTGTACCTGTATAGTAGGGAGGGTGAGTGTAGGCCCAAAACCCATTGTACATCCGTCCGAGGAGTTATCCTCCTAGGTCATCGTACATCCTGTCCTTTCCTGAAAAGTGGACAGGTCACTAGGAGATATCTTCTTTATATTGGCAGTTGTAGGCCAAGACTCGCCATAAAACACACTCTCTTTTCAATGTCATTACTTTTCGAGTTTGAAAGCCGTGAATTTCGGAATTTCTTCCTGACGTTTCGCTGTCATCACGACTTGCTATACGATGACTACCTTTTAGGCTTCGTAAAGCGTATTTATGCCTTGACAGGTGTAATCAGTTGTATTTGTACCTGTATTTGTACCTGTATTCGTACCTGCACGTGAACCTGAAATATTAACAATCTTGCTGCCTGTTGTCCTGTTCGTTATTCTCGAATTCCTTAAAATGGAGTTCCATATTTGATTGAGTTTCACCACTTCTTCTTTACTGTTAAAATTATCCGTGTGTTTGTGGATCTCTATTGCCTCCTGTACCAGTCGGCTATGGTATCTCTGGTTGGGGGCAATTAGTTCTGTGTTCTCAAACAAAATTCTGTGGTCTCATTCACTCAATGCGTGTTCTGCCACAGCTAACTTGTCTGTTTGTCCTAGTTTGAAGTTCCTTTTATGCTCTTTTAGTTTTGTTCCCATGGATCGTGTGGTGGTTCCACAAGTGCACGGAATGCGATAGACCCCTGCTGCTGTCTTTGTCTTTAGCCTACCTGAGGCTTTGTTGTACCTTCCTCGTGGGTTTGAATACTGTTTCGATGTCGTTTACCCAATAGTTTTCCAATTCTCTCTGTGACCCTAGGGACAAACGCGTGCAACCATCTGATCCTTTTTCGCTTTCTGAACTGTGGTACCCTTCGGTCTCATAGCTCTTCTGGTCTTGGAAGCACTGTACCCGAAACTCGAAAAGCAACGACACTGAAAACCTCAGCCGTGAAAGTCTAAACTATTTGATTAAAATTGATAATTGTGAATATCAAAGGTTATTATTGTTAGTTTCAAGCTGTGACAATACGACAGTAAAATATGTTCAGCTACTCGTCTGTGTTTGGGGCATATATAATTATAAAATATTCATAAAATTTGACTGCGTAGACTCAGTATGACCACTATCTGTCATTTTGATGCAACCCAACAACAGAAAGTTATAATTATATTCGATATAAGTAGATCAATTTTCTTACGTATATTGATTTCGTGGTAGTTTTGTTAGTATGAACGGTTCGTTCACGATCGATGTTCAATGCGTATTGTCCGATCCATGCTAGGAATCGCACCTTGACCTCGTTGATTTTTAGGATGGTTGTTCGTGAGAGGGTGACAGCTGGTTATCGAAAAACATATTTTTTAACATTGATTTGCTTGAACATACTTGATATTGATTTCATTATTATTTCACTATTGACTACTACCAAGAGAAACCAATTCAGTATTCGAACCGAATTTGAGCGAAATGGACTCATCGATTCGAGAAGTCACTTTGTATTGTCCGAGATGTCGGAAATTGTCTCGAAAGTGTAGCTTTTGGAGCTATCAAACGGCGAATCGCTGAAAGTGCCAAATCTTGTACGGATTTGGGGGATATCGGAAGGATGAGATGAAATGTCTTTCTGATAGCTGTTTCCGAAACGGTAACGTGCTTGTAAATTTTTATGGGGAATATTCCATGGATATAGGAAAGAGAGAAATTTCAACAAGCTGAGAATGCAAGTTAGCAAGAGGTTTATCTGAACGGCTGTCCCAACTCAGCTCTGAAAATCTGTGAAGAGTTTTTCAAGAGAAAAACTAAGGAAATAAGAATTGAAAGAACCGCTGAATTTTTTGGCTGTGGAAGGTTTATAGACAAAATAACATCCTTTAGTTAATATTTTTTGAGTTTATAAAATATTTTTTTATAATTGGAAATGGAATGTTTTTTTTACTTGGGTGCTCTGGCTAATCATGAATAAGAATCGTATAAATGATTGAATATCGTTTATATTCAAAATAAATAAAATATTAAAATAATATAGTGGTATCTGCACAAGTATATATTCAAGAAGTGGTTATTTTTTTTGTGGACATACTTTTTCTGAATGAATTGTTTAGATACGTTTCGCCAAACACGTTTAACGTTTTCATAGTCTGATTTCAAAAGTTATTTAGTGTATTCTAGTTGAAGTGAGTCACGTCAGTTAAAATTTCAATTTATATTGGATAAACTTTCGATAATCCAAATATCTTAGGTTATGTGTAGTTTTTAATATGAAGACAAGTCATGACAAAAACATGTGAAGATCACTGTATTGGAAGTAATAAAGAAGAAAGTAATAAAAATAATGAAATTATGAAACAACAACAAAAATTAATTCGCGCTCCGGGGCGATTTGATTAATTCCAGTGACGCATTTGTTTTTTCAGCTGCAGGAAAACCCGGATAAACCTACAGCACCACATCATCTAGCAAGAGGTTTACCTGAACGGCTGTCCCAACTCAGCTCTGATAATCTGTAAAGTGTTCTTCAAGAGAAAAACTACGGAAACAAGAATTGAAAAAACCGCTGCATTTGTTTGACTGTGAAAGGTTTATAGACAAAATAACATCATTTTGTTAATATTTTTTGAGTTTATAAATTTTTTTTTTTCAATAATTGGAAATGGAATTTTTTTTTACTTGGGTGCTCTGGCTAATCATGAATAAGAATCGTATAAATGAATGAATAACGTTTATATTCAAAATAAATAAAATATCAATATAATATAGTGGTGTCTGCACAAATATAAATTCAAGAAATGGTTATTTTTTTGTGGACATACTTTTTCTGAATGAATTGTTTAGGTACGTTTCGCCGAACATGTTTGACGTTTCCATAGTCTGATTTCAAAAGTTATTCAGTGTAACGTAAGTTAAAAATAAGAAATTTGAAATGACAACTTACGGTGGAAAGTGGTAGTTGTTCTGAAATAGTTGATTGTCACTTCAGTTTTATCATTAGAGATTTTCATTTCTGTTTTTTTTAAACTACCTTTTATGGAAAATCTGCAAGAGCCACTGCTCGTGTTTTAGACGAGAATCTCCAGACAAAACTGTAAGACATAAAAAAGTCAAAATGCTGCATAAACTCTTGGAAACTTGTAACGTTAATAACAGATAATATTATCGTTTATGAATAACTCACAATAACGAAGTTATTAATGTTGCAGTTATAGGTCACATTGTCTTAATCGAACATATGAATACTTTGTTCCAAGCATCAAGATTGAGTCGTACAAACATTTTTGGAATTCTTCAACGACAACTATTCTACCCTCACAAAAATAAATGATACATTGAATGAGGATGATTTCAACGAGGAAATACATTTTGTCAGATTCTTTCGATACCGTGCTATGTATATTAAACAAAATAAATTACCAACATAATTGTT
>WOGN01008089.1:0-11478 GCA_015342105.1 Leptinotarsa texana | reverse complement strand
CGGATGGACCAGAATAACTTTCCATTCGATGCTATTTGGTTAGATGGTGACCACACCGACGACTACAGATGGTTCAGGTGGAACCACACCACTTACTCTGACCCTATAGATTTACAGAGGAACGTTTCTGCTACTGGAAGAAAATGTGTGTCTATATCAGATCCACATATCGCAGTTGACAACAACTATTCGGTCTACTTGGGAGCAAAAGACAAATATTTCATCAAGTGGGCTAATGGATCCAATTATGAAGGTAATGAATAATTCAGATAATTAATGAGCTTTTCAAATCTTCAACAAATTGAAACATTGTGCAGAACGATAATTCATCTTCATCCTCTTCAAGTTATTCTATCTTTCAGAGAAAAATGGAAAGACGTTTTCATATTTCATTTCCATAAAATAGTTGAATTAACGTTGTCTTTTTGTTTGTTTGTTAAGTTGATAATGTTTTGGAATTTGTAAGTTTTATTTCAAATGTAGTGAAAATGATATCTCAGACAGTGTACTATCCTTGATATTATTTTACCACGAAGGAATGTATTCATATTCAATTTACAACTAAAAGTGATTTTTTTTGTATTAGCTGATTGTTGGCCAGGATTATCGAGCTGGATAGATTTCATGATGCCAGAGGCATCTGACTATTACTCTAGTTGGTACGCTTTCGACAAATTCAATGGTAGTACCGAAACATTGGCTGGTATCTGGAACGACATGAATGAACCAGCAGTATTTGATGATACCATAGAGAAAACATTACCATTTGATGTATTGCACGCTGGTGGAGTCAAACATGGAGATATTCACAACATCTATGGATTCATGCAAGTAAGATTTGGTTTCTTTCCCATTTGAGTGTATTTTTATTGGAAGTTAGTTTTTTATATATTCAGAAAAGTAATGATCAGAAAAGAAAGCCCAATAGACAGTATACTACTTGATAAGAGAGACGGCTTTCTGTGCTGAATTGAACTATATTCAATAACAGATGTAAATAATCCAATTTTAGCTGTAAACAATTCAATCGTTACTCTTAATACTCAGTTGAAAGTTAGAATGAATGAATATGAATAAGTATTCATACCTGGAAAAGAAAATTTTTGGCTTTTTACTACTCCATCTTGATACAAAAAATGTGAGGATCTTCCACAATTTTTTGTATCAAGATGGAGTAATAGAAAGCCAAAAACTATCTTTCCCAAAAATTAATCACTCCTAAAAATATAACTCCTCCAATCCAAATAAGATTCCTCTTGGCTGGGATTTGATTAAATAGGTGAATGAATGTCATTACAATGTCATCGATTACATAAGTAGATAAAACTTATTCTGTGACATTGAAAATCTTAATTCATGAATGAATTGTGTGTATTTTCTATAATGTTATCCAATTTGGTACTGAAAAGCCCTAAGGCAAGTGTCTTACGGTGAAACGTCGATGTCTACCAATGAGGATGACAGTGTTCCATATAAGTGCAATTTGTTACCATTCATTCAAAGTAGAACTCCTGTGAATGCTATCTCACTATTTCAAAACGAATGTTTGGAATACAAACTGAGTAGAGAAAAGTATCTTCTGTTCATATAAAAATATTTGTTTCGAAAGAAGTTTTTTATTGCGTGTAATTCAATGTTTATATGAAAGTATCTGTTTCAGGAGAGCTTTATTCCAGTGTGTGCCTGAAAGTTGCTTCTTTGCATGATCTGCACATCCATATATAGAGTTACTTATTTTCAAATTGATTACTTTCTTCCTTTCTTTGGAAGATTTCCACATTTTTTTGTATCAAGATGGAGACTAGAAAGCCTAATTCTATACTGTAACACTGAATCTCAACTTTTTCATTCAATTCATATATTTAGCTCTTCTATTATTATTACTTGTTTGTTTTTGCTGAATTATCACTCAGTTATCAAGAAGAGAGTTTGAAAACCACTCCAGGTACAATCCATTCACAGAATCTACAGAACTATTCGAAATTCACTTGTTACCTGCTAAAAGAATATATGGGGATTCTTTGAGTTTTATAATTTTTGCATGAGCTTCTTTGGTGATGATTTTTGTTTCATTCCAGTCTATGGTGTGATCAACGGATGATTTTATAATATAATTAGAAAGTGTTATATTTCAGGAGGAACTATTTTTTTGGTAAAGGAAGTTTTTGGTTTTCTACTATTCCATCTTAATACAGAAAATAGTGGGAATCTTTCGAAGAAAGGAAGGAAGTAGTCAATTTTAAAAGAAGTAACTGTATACATAGATGTGTAGATCATGCAAAGAAGTAACTTTCAGGCACACACTGGAATAAAGCTCTCCTGAAACAGATACTTTCAAATCTAGAAGAAAAAGCCATCCTGAAACAACTATTTTCATATAAACATTGGATTACATGAAATGAAAATTATTTCGAAACAAATGAAATGAACACTGAATTATACAGAAAACACTTTTTTCTACTCAGTTTGTATTCCAAACATTCGTTATGAAATTAAATCAGGTATCGTTCACAGGGTTTCTATACTATATACTAAATGAAAATAAAAATTTCACTTACATGGAACACTGTCATGCTCACTGGTAGACATCGATATTTCGCTGTAATACACTTGCATTAGGGCTCTTCAGTACCAATCTGGATAACATTATGAGAAAATATCCAAACATTCGTTTGGAATACAAACTGTATTAAGATGGAGTAGTAGAGAGTCAACAATTTTTTTCCCAAAAAATTTTATATTTCGCTAACCCCGATCCTACAATCTGTCTTCTCCTTATATATTCACGATGTTCATTTTTTCTCACATCAAGGAGTCTTGAGGTTTCACCTATGTAACTTTTTCCCCAGGAAAAAGGTATGTTGTAAATACAATATTTCGTTATTTCAACCGTATTTTCGAGTTTAGTTTATGTCAAAAGAGATATCAATGTGTTGATAGTTCTCCGAGACTTGTTCTTATATTATACTTATGACCGATGCGACCCAATTTCTCAGACAAACCAGGAACATAAGGTATGATGTTACTTGTGAGGTATGTGTATTGTTGTTGGATTTGCGGTGATTGTGGGATCTGTATAGGATAACCACCTAATTTGAAAAATATTAATTTTATACGAATAATTTCAATAATGTAGCTAGGTCAATCATATATAAAGATGGATAACGATGAGATTGGAACCTTTGGTGTGAAAGTTAAATAACTTTTTTGAGATCAATCGCCCTAACATCAAACTGATATTTTTGCACTCGACCCACGTTTCGCCAACAAAGTTAGCATCCTCAGTTTGGTGTTAGGGCAATTGACTCGAAAAAAGTTATTCATCAATCATATATGTTGAAATATTATTATTATGATTTCTCATCCTATCAAATACAGATTTTGCCAAAATTAGCTTTTCGTGGATTTTTTTTAGGATAGTATGGATAGTTACCTCATCATGGAAATAGTGAGAATAATAGATGCCTGCAGTGCAGATTAGATGACATTCATACCTAACACCTGTATGCCATTCATAAATGTGTTAGGTAGTTCCAGTCCTGAAACAGCAATTGCCTCCAAGAAACATGAGTCATAATTATAAAAAGTATGTTGTGTTTTTTTGAATCTTTTAATTATCATTGAAAAATAATCCTAATATCACACTAACAATCATAATCAAATTTTTAAAGCATTTGTTCAACTGCATAGGTAATCATAGTTTTTTAAATTAAATTTTACAATAATTTATTCAACAAAAATATAAATTCTTAATTGTTGTTATGAAAAATTCCCATTGAGTTTCAACATGTACATCACACAATCATTTTTTTATATTAAAATAACACAATAAAGATATCTTCATTATTTTATCTATTTGCATTTTGGGTCAGAACTTTAATTAAAGGATCATAGTTATTGACTTCTTCTCTACTAAAACCTTTAGCTCTAGCCACGGATAAACCTTCAGCTTGTCTGATAAATAGACAGCTGCGAATTTCGTTCAATAAAACTTCTGAACTATGCACCTCCAGCCATTTCGTATTCGTAGTCGAAATTGTGTTTTAGCTCCTGCTTTTCAGCAAATTGATAAGCTAACATGCGTATGGCTTGTTTATTTGGGGGAAATCCTGCACCACCAAGCTCAAAAATGTGCTTTACTAGCCTTTTTTCGTTGTCAAAATTCAAAATAGGACGTTTTCTTAAAACAATGCTTTAGTTAATGGATGTATTGGTAACTAGAGATAGCAATTAGTTATTTGTGATACTCTGTTTGGAACCGTTGGTGTAGTAATTCAAGAGGAAGACTAAACTGTAGTTTAGTCTAAAGTGATCGCCAAGTGATCATCTTCAAGAGAAAGACTAAGCTGTAGTTTAGTCTAAACTCTAGTTTGGCCTTCCTCTTGAAGATGATCACTTGGTGATCGACACACGTGTCGAGGTGTTAAAATTAGGGTAAAACTCCAGTAATATTCAACAATTTGTTATTTGAAAGTTTTTAATGTCCTGATACATACCCAGGGTCAACTTTGTTGTACTTCCAGCAGCATATCGTCTTCGCGAAGTTCTCGATGGAATCCCAAATTGTCGGTATATTTCGTTTATTTTCATGGTTTTCTTGTCCATTTAATCGAAAGCTGACTGTAGTAGGTTTTCTGTGGTCCACGAACATACTGGAGCTCGCACTCCTTCCTTTTTTATAATTTTGAGGCATAGTTCTGCTGTAATCATAAATAACAGTATGGAGGGATAGATGTCCCTAAGGGCACCTATACACCTATATGATGGGGATAGATTCCCAAATGTTTTTTTAAATAAATTATTAAAAAAAAGAATTCATTTGCACCTAGATGTTGATCCCTGATAGCGAACACATCATGAACATATTTCCACCGTATCTTTGGACTCTTCTGGTAAGATTCGATAATTTATGTTTCCTTAAATTGCTTCAAGAAAATTTTACTCAAAATCGGTGACAAAGGTGAGCCCATTACCATTCCAAATTATTGTTGATAAAAATTCTCCTTTTATTGGAGAAAAGTTTTGTCGGTACATAATTTCAGAAGCTCCAAAATAGCTTCTGCATTCAGTTTTGTTCTATTTTTGAGATTAACATCATTTCTAATTCAGTCATCATAATTCTCAAGGTTTTATCAACCGAAACATTTGTGAAAAAACTCAGAACATCGAAACTCACCAAGAGATCTCCGTTCCGAATTTGTAATTCATCAAGTTTTTCAATTATATCGGAAGTATTCTTTGTATGACTGTTTTTAACAAGGAGGGCCGATTGAACTGATAATAGGTCTCAGATGACAATTCTGTTCATGTATTTTTGGTAATATTTTACTTGGTTTCCAGGTTTTGCCGTGGTCTTCTTTGGTTGTAATCTCCAAAAGGTTCGACTGCAACTGCGGCAGTCATCTTCAGTGGCGTTGTTGAAGTACTCTTCTTCATGTGTCAAGTGACACGTCAAGACACGTCAGTTGACACGTCAAGAAGACTACTTCGACCATGCCACTGAAGATGACTACCACAGTTGCAGTCGAAAAGTTTAGATTATATCCAAAGAAGACCACGGCAAAACCTGAAACCAACCAAAACATTGACGCCAGCCGTAAAAGCCTACATTACTATATTTTTGGTGAACCATAAAAATTTAGGTTTACTATAGTGGGAAATAAGTCGAGTATGTTCTGTTTTTGTGAGATTGTTTTTTTTTGGTGAACCATAAAAATTTAGGTTTACTATAGTGGGAAATAAGTCGAGTATGTTCTGGTTTTTGTGAGATTGTTTTTTTTGTTTGGCTAAAGTTCGGTGTATCTTTTGTTCCACCGATTTTGTTGGATTTTTTCTTTTTGGAGCAACTGCAAAATTCAAATCCTTTTGTTATACGAGTTTTTCGTTCATATTTAATTCTCTGGAAGACAAAATATTTCGCATATCCAAAAAAAATCTTTTTTGTTTCACGTCAAATAGATTTTGTAATTTTGTATTGTGGATTCTATTTGTGATGTTGAATGCAATCACAAAAATAATTACAATCAGGAAAATATTGAATCTACAACTACATAATAGAGTAAATTTGTTATGACAGTTTTAAAGTTTTTCATGAAGATTCTCTAAGATTCTGAAATTCCTAAAATATTGCGGCCCATAATGTACTTGTAAATATTCTTTAAAAGACATTTTTTTGTAAAAAACTCGATATTTTATACTCATTTTTGGGTAACCTCACTTTACAATAATGTTTAATTTTAGTCATTACGGAAAGTGAATTGATGGGTAGTTACTACATGGTATATCATCATGGAAATTGAGAAATAAAACTCCTTTTTTTTACCACTTCTTATGACGCAAGTCAAGAGAACGGAATGTCCAGATGTTTGAGGCGAAATTTTCATAGTGAATACAGGTTTTGAAAACGGAAAAGGATTATTTTCCGAAACGTTAATCACCCAAGAAAGCTAAGTATCAATATTTAATTTTTTCAATTGATTTTTTTCAGTTTATAGGCAAAATTTATGAATACGACAAGTTACTGACTGGATTTTCCAGTAGTTTATATTACGCAGTAACTTTTCGGGGTGAACTTTTCGATTTGCCTATACTCCACTTCAGCAGAATCTCTGTTAATTTATCTTCAGTTAGGTACGATTACAAGTGGTACAAAATATAGGAAGTTTTATTTCTCGGTTTTCATGATAATCTTCTACCACGTAGTAACGGCTACATCCATCAATTTATTTTCCATAATGACTCAAATTTCAAAATGATGTAAGTTGAGACAGTACCCGAAGATTCAGAAACAATTCTGAAATAAAAAAAAAATCGAAAATGAGATAATCTTTATGGTATAAAGACCATTATAATCCTCAAACCAAACACAAATTCAAATATGAATACTGAGTTACTGATCCCAGAAAAACCTATATTCCAAAAATATCAGCAAAAAAGTCTTTGTTACAATTACATGATTCATTTCATCATTTTCTTTCCGGGTGGACTAAAAGTGTTGGATTTGAATAACAACTATTAGCCGCATACCTTTATCTCACGTTTAATTCAATAAAAAAACACAATGGTTCAACTATGAAATAATTATACAGTTTAATAAAAAATGCGAATATTGTTTTTTTACAAATGACTGGTGAAGCAAGGACTCTATAACATATTTTTATTGGTCTATTATAGAAAAATCCTTGAGAGCAATTATCACAGATGATGCATTCTCATGTTAATTTGAGAATTATTTCATAAGAACAATTATTCGTTAGGATTTCTTTGGATTTCACTCAATCAGGTTTGTAAGATGTTAAGCTGTCACCCACTTAAAACTACACTTCCTAATTGAAACAAATTCTCACAAACACGAAATTTGACATTGGCAGTCAAATGAATTACCTAGGTCAACCATTGTATGCATATCATGCCCGGAGAATATCAAGTTAAAAAAAACATCGTGGAATTATTACGTCGCCTGAATAAAAGAAGAATATTAGGTAATTATCAAAATACGGTTCCCCACATTCATGATGATGATAATAATAATAGTAATAATATTTTTCCTTCCAACCACTCATATGCGTAACCTCAAGTGATGTTTATTAGGAGCAGATTTGGCCGTATTTTATGAGTTATAACAGTAATAGATTAATTATATACATAAAAAGAAACCAAACTTATGGGGAATGAGGTGACTCATACAAGGTTGTCAATCTGTAAAAATATTGGCATCAAATATAACAATAAAACAAGAAATTTATTAGATGTGATTCTGAATGACATCCTGATTTTTTTGCATAATAGCAAATCATTTACTACGGCTGGTACTAGCGGAACCAGTCAAATGTTACACCCATGCTCAATCGACAAAGAGATGAGATGGAATGAAAGGATGCAATTTTGCCAGGATCACCCTGGGCGACCCTGGGAAACTGGCACCGAAGAAATATCTGGCGATGACCAGGAAATAATGGGATTTCTGACTGGCCACTGTCAACTAAGAAATTCCATAATATAGGGCTAGTAAAACACCTCTATGCAGGATGTGTGAACACGAAGATGAGATTGTCAGGCATGTCCTATGCGAGTGTCCGGAGTTATCGTCAATAAGAGAGTGTGTGCCGATATAAAGGAGATGTCTCCAAGTGACTTGTCCACCTTCTTGAAAAGGACGGGATAGACGATGACCTAGGAGGACAACTCCTCGGGAGGATGAACAATGGGTCACATGTAGCCTAAATACGTGGACCTACTACTATTACCCAGAACCCACACAAAATTTATTCTTGTTACATCTTGGCGCCCAGACGTAGGGTAATAGCGAAACAATTGTTTTGGATCATACACCTAACGGAAACAACAATGGTTATAACCTTAGGAGTAAGACAACATACAAGGCACAAGCCGTAATCCCCAAGGAAACTGTAAATGACAATACACATAATGGCGGCAGGAATGCAACAGGAGTTGTTCAAGGACGTCAAGTAGGAGCAACGGAAGATTGACCTTAAATTTGGTGGTAACAATAACCAAAGGGTCAGAGCAGTACCTAAAGAACGTTAAACAAGACTTATTGGAGGAATGTGAATTGGAACATCTAGGCGACGCCTCGCTAACCCCTATAACTGAAATTGAAGTTTATGGCTTTTATTTTCCTGCCTTATTGGATATGGGGTGCATACTGTAGCATATGAAGGTACTATTTTCCCCCAGATGATATTAGTTTACCCTCTGAGAAAAAATATTGTAAAGCATAGTTGTCAACGAAAAATCTTTCGGTTCGACCTTCCCTTTTTTTTGTTTTTAATCTTATTCTGAGGAATTTCGGCGCCGGTGAACAAAGCTGATACTTTTTAGGACTCTACACTCATAAATGCGAATATCATTCTCTTAACGTTCACTCATTCATCTTTATTTCTCCCTTTGTTTCTCCGTACTGGTGAAACCTAGGACGCTGAATTTTGGTAAATAGGTTCTTTTTAGGTATTAGACTAAGAAAGCATTTTCAACTGAGGCGCCCCCGTGGGGGTGAAAGAGGAGCGTTTATATGAAAATTACCTGAAGTTTACCTTTTCCGTACTGTTATATTTTCGGAGACTGAAATTTTGAACGTAAGTTTGTTTTATGTTGTAGATGTGCAATAAGAAAGGCGCGTTCATAAAATAAAGTTACATTTTCATCATTTACTCCGTACTTCTATATTTTTGGGAGCTGATGAAATTTTGTATGGTTTGTATATAGGTTTGTTTCATATTGTAGATGTGCTATAAGAAAGAATTTTTGAATATTCCAAGTGGGAAGCCAACCACGAGAAAAGAAACGCGTCCATGAAACAAAATTATATTTTCATCACTGCTTCTCCATGGTCTTAACTTTTCGGTGTGAGAATTTATATTCAGTATCAGCATTGTACCCGTGCGGAGCCGGGGCGGTTCGCTAGTGAAATATATTTGTTTCACATTATATTCCTTCCTGGTGTTAGATGTTTCATTAAAAGGAATGTGATACTCGAAATGCCTAATTTTTAGTTTTGAGAGTCGTTAACGACAGAAGAATAAAGTTTAGCATCCTGACAAATTATTTACTGTTACCCAGAACCAACACAAAATTCATCCCTGTTACATCTTTCTTATTCCTTCCTTCGTGAAAAAGTATTTTATAATGTTGAAAAATTTTCTGTTTTCTTATACTTTATTATTGTGAAACTGACTATTGTATGAATAATTTTTCTGGTTTGTTTCGAGGCTATACCCACACTATCTCCTATACACAAAATAACACACGAAATATGAGTTGAAATCAGAAAACAATACTTATATTAAAAATTAATCGAGTAATAACAAGTTTCCGTTTGGAGAAGGTAGGTAATGATGAAATAAAATGAGCTGCAAAATGAAAAGATATACTGAATGAATGACATCATTCGTGGAAGAATATCAGTTTTTGTCCACCTTCTTTGGGTATCATCACCTTCCACTATGAATTTCTTTCTGAAACAGAGAGTCAGCGTATATTCTTATATGTGGAGAGAAGTGTATTTCGAACAGCTGCTTAAAAATGGATCGTATTTTGGTACCCTTTTTGAAGAGAAATGTGGATGGTGCTAAAAAGAAACAAAATAGAACCAGATATCAGAGGATACCTTGTACTATACCGAATGTTTCAGAAGTCAATCAACAACATTGACATATTTTTTATTCCAAAACTCTTTTTAATATATGTCGAGGAAGTTTAGAAATTAGAGAATCAGCGAAAAAAAAATTTCTTATAGATTTTTTCCAATTCTGAAGACGAAAGCAGATTTCAACCTCCAAAACGTTGAGTTGAGTATCTGTGAATAAATAAATAAATACGACAAGTTACTGATAAATAGAACAATATTTTTTCTGAAAAACACTCTCTACACGTATGTAAACTTCAATTAGAAATAATACACTGAACTTTCATTGTAACACACTTATATTTCAATATTTCAAACAGCAGCTGACTAACGAACTACATTCAACGAATTATACTCTCTCGAAGAACAAACATTAATAAATAAATAAATATTTCTATTTTCCTATCGCTACCACTAATACTTTAAATAACTCATAAATTCTCAAAACTATGAAAAAAACAATGCGACATTGAATTCCTATTCAAAGTCATCATTTACCTCCATCATTGCCGTTGAGAATGATGCCAGTTTACACCCGGGCATTTCTGACCAGATGATGGCTGCTATATTTCAACAAAAAAAATGTTTCAATAAATTTCATCGTTCGTTCGAAGGAACCAGCAGAGATTCAATTTCTTCTAGTCAGTAATACAGCTTCGAAACTGCAAGTCCTTCCACCTTTTAATGACATAGGAAGACGTTCCCGACGGCCCAACATGGCACAGGGACGCGTTCCCGATGGTCCAACACGGCCCAGGGACATATTCCCGACGGACCAACAAGGCATGGAGACCGAAGGTACAACACGGCACAGAGACACGTTCCTGACATCCCTATACGGTACAGGGACACGTTCCTGGGGCACGTTCTCAAAGGCCCAGTACGGCAGAGGGACACGTTCCTGACGGCTCAACATAGCACAAGCACACGTTCCCGACGGCCGAACACGGCACAGGGACACGTTCCCGACGGTCCAATATGACACAGGGACACGTTCTTGACTGCCTAATACGGCACCGCTCACGACGGCCCACTACAGTTTCATCGTATCACGCAACCTGTCCATTACCCTGTCCCATATCCATCGAATTGAGGTGGTGACCAATGTTCTTCTCCAAGAAAAACTCTATGAACCTTTCCAATATTCAAGCAGTACTTGGTCATCCTTCTATAACGAATTAAAGAATTAACTGTCTTAAAAATTTATTTTTATAATATTCCACTAACTAATTTATATACACACTTAGTAATTCATAATTTGTTAACCACTCGATTCGCTTTCTAAGTACAGACTGCCCCACCTAGGGACTGGAGGCCCTTATATAGCGGCAACG
>WOGN01008088.1:0-11478 GCA_015342105.1 Leptinotarsa texana | reverse complement strand
CGGAACTTTCATTTAACATTGTCGTATCGTCTGCAAAGCATATTATTGTTTTGGAAAGCATAATAATAGATACGAAAACGTCATTTATATAGATAACAAATAATGCAGGTACCAGAGGTAACAGATACACTAATTTCAGTAGAATTATTAATAAAAATCTCCAACAGAAACAAAAAATTCAACATACCATTCATGGCACGGTTCAAAATGATTCATCTTAATAATTGTTAAAACACAGGCGTTTGTGTTATAGTAAAGGCTCATATAACCCTATACTGGATACTACTAATATACAGTGAGAGGCTAAATTATGGAACAAATTCGTTAAATCACAAGCAATGTACTTTTTACAAAAATCCTGATATAGGTAACTTTTTAAATTGAAATGTTGAGCATTGATATGATATGTTTGTACTGAGTGAGCCGTAAGGGGAATAACCTCACAACTAACAAAATACAACAGTTAAATGAAATGTGCAAAATGCCATCCACCAGTCTTTTGACAATGAGCACATCAACGGACACAAGAGAAAATCTAGTGGCTTTAGACCTGATTGAGACTCTATCTACTCACCTTTTTAAAACTAGGAAAATAGATATGTAATTGTGATATTCCACAAAATAAATGGTTCACAGGCAGCCAAAACATAATTTTATTACTACACTTCAGTCATTAGAAACATTAACAATATAAAAAATGTTACTTGAGATTGAGAGTTTCTTATACGGTACCTTCCCTGCATGACTTTTCACAGGTTTCGAATTTGACTCATTTCATTTGTGAACTGTGCTCTTCGTTTCTATTAGCAAATACGTAGCGAACGCATCGTCATACTTCTGAGAATCTAGGGAGTTTTTGACATCTTGGCTTTGGTAACCTAAACTTACTAGAGCATTTATCTTATCCTTATCAGTCATATTCTGTTTGGTCTCTACGTAGAGTTCAATTTCGCCGTTTGCATATCCTTGGTTTAACCACTTATCCTTCCTGATGGTTTCTAAGCTAGCTCTCTTTGAAGGATTTTGAGCGAGAAGCTTCTTTAGGAGATTTTCACAGTCAGTGCTTACATGAACTGGCATCCAACACTTGCCACTAAGCACTCGGATCCTCAGTTCTTGTAATGTTGAACCTCGAAATGGTAAAGTGCCCGTCACGAGCATGTATAACAAGATGCCTAATGACCAGACATCTACTGCAGGTCCATCATACTTCATTCCCAGAAATAACTCAGGTGCTGCAAAGTGTGGACTACCACAAAATGTATCTAAATTGTTTCCTGGAGTGAATTCATTTGATAATACGAAATCCGCGATTTTTATGTTCATGTCACTACCCAACAATAAGTTTTTACCCTTTAAATCTCTGTGAATGACCCCCTTCTGGTGGCAGTAGTCTACAGCAGAGACAATTTGCCTGAACTTCCCCTTTGCTTCCTCTTCTTCCATCCTACCATGCCGGACAATATATTCAACCACTTCGCCACCTGAGGCGTATTCCATAACCATGTAAAAAGTTTTCTCCGTTTCGACCACTTGAAATAATTTCACTATGTTTGGATGGTCTAACATTTTCATTATTCTTGCCTCTCTATATAATTTCCGTAGCGAATCAGGCGTTAGTGTAGTCTTGTCGATGATTTTAATCGCAACCTTCTTACCGGTGGGTTCGTGAATAGCCAGTTTAACTTTCGCGAAGCTTCCTGTGCCAATGGTCTCGAGTAATCTGTATTTATCAATTGGATCCTTCTTCTTCATCGAGATGTCACTTGTAGATGCTGAGTCGCTCTTAGTTGATTCGACTGCACTGTTATTTCTCCAAATTGAACGAAAGTGCCTCAACACGCTCCAAGTTCTCTTCATTTCGAGATTCAATTATAACTGTACGACGTTATTTTGTACAAGAATCTTCTCTTCGCTATGTACCATATATACACAAACAATAATTCCATTCACACAACTGGTTGATTATATATTGAATGATAGAAACACTACTTCACTACTGGTAGGTACGCTGTAGCACGAGATTGAATCTGAACTGAATCTAATCATACGACCAATTACCTGCACAGGTATCTGAAACTACGTAGTAGATACATAACTATATGATCAGTTGCCTGTAAATGGGTGGTATATCACTACCTGATCAGGTAGTAGATTCTGAAGTATTACAATTGAAAATCCCATTTCTGAAAATTTTAGCATAAATTACTGGAATACAAACAAATGTCTAATGATTGGAAACTGGGTCGAATTGAATTACACAAATTCCTTAATTATTGGCTAGAAAAATGATGGACCAAACACATATATGAATTTCTCAATATCCGACGAATTTTTCAAACCCTGAAAAGAATATTTTTTGATATATATATATAACAAAAAGTGCGAGTGCGAAATCAATTGACGGGCAACTGATATTTTTTAAATTCGCCGGTCCACACTTAAGAAATGTGACAGTTCACACTTGAAATCTGGCCCAAGTTTAGATAAGCGCTAGGTGTTAGCCCTGCGACAACATTTTGAGTTGAAAATATCCCGCTAATGCAGGCCTCTTAAAGTATGGGTCGCGGCCCCAAACGGGGTCCCGTAGCAAAATTATAAGATCACGAGAGATTTCAATGTCGAATATTCAAATAAACGATTTTATAACATCTAGATGTGTATTTATGTAGAGTCATACTCGCAGAATAAAAAAATTGCTGTCGAAAAAATTAGCACCAGAATTGAACGATTTGCTTCAGTATGCTGTTAAGATTTTAAATTTTATTGAGAGCCATGCCCTTCACAGCCGCTCATTATCAAATCTCTCTAAGGAAACAGATTTCAACTACACAACTTTATCATTCTATAATATCTATAATAATCTTTATTGAAATAGGAAACCAAATATACATATCTATAAGTGGAATAATAACACTAGCACAATGAAATATAAAAAAAATGTTTGTAAAAAATGTTGGATTAAAACTAACTAGCAAATTTAAACTAGAATGTAGCCCGACAGGGTTCATTACATATAAAAATTTCAGTATCATATGTTAAGTAACATTTAAATAAATAGTGAAATATAGGTACATAAATACATTGAATTATTATTAAAACAGTGATATTTGGTTTCATTACAGATACAAATACCCTAGTGAACAATTGAAAACAATTAAAAACAATAAATGAGAAACAATAAATGATAGCCAATAATGTCCCAAATAATAAGTACTCTTTTAAAATCTTTTAAAATGGATTTTTTTTCTTCAGGAAATTCATTGAACTCGTGGAAGCCGTTGAAAATTAACGGGTTCTTTCGTTTGATGTGATTTCTTGATCTGCACATCATGACTGCTAGAAAAGGTATACTTTTCATATCTGAGAATTCTATCCTGAAAATTTTTCTCTATAGCACCTTGTAGTTTCGGGTGTAGTACATTGCATTTTCATCACTCCTCGGTCTTCTATCCAATGTTCAACACATTTCTTCGATGGTTTTGACAGCATCAGTGAATGTCTCACAAAAGATGTGATGGGGATTTTCATTTTCGACTATCAATAGAAAAATGGAGAAACATGCACTCAGGAATCGGAGAAGAATTGGTTTTTAACGGAGTGCAAAAAACTTGACATGTCACTTAAACTTTCAATGTTCTATCAGGTTATGTGCATAGAGTTCAATATGCGCGATCTAGATGTTTTGTAGAATTTCTTTGATTTGCAATTTTCATTGATTATTAGGAAGTCAATTCTTGAGATTTTCTGGAATTTGATGTGGCTATTTCAAGAGAGCATACATAGCCTACTGTCATTTTAAGAGCTGTTATAAAATTAATAAGGAATCTGATGATCATCAAATTATCAATACTCCTAAGAATATCGACGAGAATTGAAGTTTTTAATTCCAATTGTACTTTGGCGAACAAAAATTTGTTACAAAATCGCACAGGGCCGTATTAAAAAATTCAGAGTTGAGAGTCTTCCAAGTCATACGACCTCTTATATAGAAATTTTATGATAATAATTTGATGAGTAACCGTCAATTCTTATGACAAAATATAGAAATTCTCAAATAAACTAGTGTTGATTTTTTATAGTCATTTAATAGTATCCTAAAACAGCACACTAACTGATTTTCGGGTGCTGTTTACTTGGATGAGCTTCATTCGTTATGAAGTTAAAATGCCGAAGCAACTGAATATAGAGCTTGTGTAACACCCAAATCCATTTCATTCAGTTCCGTTGAATCGAGTGTGAATTCGAAAATTAATTCCATATCAGCTTTTGTCGCACCAATTTCCTATAACTGTTGCCTAAAACAATGAAAAAATATTCCTATTCCTTGATACATTCTGTTTCTGTGAAATATCTTGGAGAATGACATACATCTACAATGATCGTTGCCGAGTCACTTACTTTTTATTAGATATTTTACGTTCATTCTAAATCTGAATCACTGATCTTTTGAATTCCACAGCAATACATTGAAATTTCAAACATAAAATTTGTAACTTAGCAGCCTTAAACAGATAATGAAACAATTTGTCGTCCCATTTAAATGCTGTGAAATGAGAAATTTGGTAATGAAAGATATTAATCGATTGTGTAGTTATAGTTTTCAACTATAAAGGTGAAATGAAAAATAAACATTTCTAAGCTTTTATTTGACAATTGATTGTTTCCTTGACTATATTTCGTGAAATCGCAAATCGATATATAATTAAAAATTGTATTTGAGAAATATCTCGACTAAATTGAAAAATTTGTTGATTGATTTGTCAAACTTCTTTGACGCATTTCAGGAAATTTAAAATAAAATGAATCGAAAGAAAACAGTGCCACTTACATTCGATTTAAACATCTTTTTATGAAATGAATTATTTTGGAAACACATATAGACTACGTGTATAGGCACGTTCTTGTTTTTGGTCAGCAATGAGCTCGCGCGGCACTCACTTTCATCAGAGCTTTGTCATATATAAAGCCAACACGTTTTTTAAATATATTTGCAATGTCAGCTTACTCGCGCAACTTCACTTTTCGATCATTCAAAACAATTTTGTGTTTTTTTTTTTCATTTTCTGGTGTTACTGTCTCATTTGGACGTCCACTGCGTTCTGCGTCAGCAAACCAATATTTAATTGTTGTTTCTGATGGAGCGGAGTCCTTATAACACTTTTCTTGCCATTGCTTTGCTTGAACGGTATCAAAACACGAAATTGTTTTTGATTCATTGTTTTGAAAATAACAAAATTAGTGTCAATCTTAGCGCAATAACTCACAAACTAATGATTAGAATATCATGAAATTACTATTCAGTTAGTACTAACTGAAGAAGCTGTGAATGCAATAAGACTAGTGCCATCTATGTGTAAGGTCCGATACTTTTCAGCCCAGGTAGTTTATGAATTGACTATGTAATTTTCCCATTTAACTGTTTAGTATAAGTACCGCCAAAGCGAGTATAAAGGAACCTAACCAAATATTTATGGTTATTACAATCGTATTGATACGTATAAAGTGGATAAACTAATTTTCATCGTCAGGACCAAATCAGTATTAGCATTTTTCAACAGAATACGAATATGCACGTAAGATAATGAATTACTTGACCCAAAAAATATTAAATTAAACTTTATGATGAATATTTTCGGAACAAATTGGCACTAATGATTCCGCTTAAAATTAGAATCAACTTAGAATGTTTGTAGGTTCTCAGCAGTTGAAATCAGTTACAGAAGTTTGAATTATAGGACATCATCGAAAAAAAAACAGCACAGAGGAAAAGATTGTATAGGTTTCTAGAATGAGTTATTGTGTGATAAAAATGTAATGCAGGGTGTTTCAAATTCGATCCTCACCATTGGGATCTCGGAAACTATGAGAGATAAGAAGATCGTTAAATTGGGGCAAAGGTTTGCCTTTACCTTACTAACAATATGCCGTTGGGAAAATTAAAGAATTTCCAGTATATCCGGAAAAACCGAAATTTCGGAAAATATTTTTTATTTTTTTCTGGCTTTATTTTTCAAAGGATTCTAAAATGAATGTCACTTCCGCATTGCCACTGTTTTCCTACTAAATAATGGTGTTTTCATATTTGCTATTCGACGTTTCGTCTTCCGGCCATCATCATCAACTTTATTTTTTCTTATGGGCCCTACATTGGATTCTTTCTGTTTTAAATAGAACCAGATATCACTTTTTCAATGATGTATAATAAGTTATCATTCCTTATCGAAAAATGGGAGATATTGAAAAAAATAATTCTTATCATAATAGGCTTTGACTTTGATGTTTTCAAATTTGACTTTCGAATTGTTACACTCAATGACATTTTGTTACCGTATAAGTCATTGAATTTTTGGCGAAAAATTTCTTTCACGAATGAAGAAAAAAGAAGTATTATACAAATGTATTACAAAATATGATGGAAACAGTATTAGGACATCGGAAATGTATTCAAACTTGTGTCCCGAAAGATGACAGCCATATCGAAGTTCAAATTATTGGATCAAATTATCACCGAGTTTCGTTCAATTGAAAAGCCGAGGAAAAATACGGAGACATAATGGACCAGGAAATTATGATATTTGTAATAAATTTGTATCATCTCTTTTTCCTTCATTCGTGAAAGCCATTTTTCGCCAAAAATTCAATGACTTGTACAATGACAAAATGTCATTAAGTGTAACAAATTGAAAGTCAAATTTAAAAACATCAAAGTTAAAGTCTATTAAATATCTCCAGTTTTTCGAAAAAGAATGATAACTTATTTTACATAATTGAAAAGGTAAAATTAGGTTATATTCTTATGGGCGCTATATTCATAGCGCCCATAAGAAAAAATAAAGTTGATGATGGTGGCCGGAAGACGAAACGTCGGATAGGAAATCTGAAAGCATCATTATGTAACAGGGAAAAAGTGGCAATGTGGAAGTGTGATTCATTTTCGAATCCTTCGAAAAATAAAGCCAGAAAAAACAAAAACCATTTTCCGAAATTTCTGTTTTTTCGGATATACTCGGAATTTCAGAACTTTCTCAACGGCATATTGTTAGTCAGATAAATGCGCAACTTTGTCCCAATTTAACCATTTTCGTATTTCTCATAGTTTCCGAGATCCCAATGTTAAGTATCGAATTTGAAACACTCTGTATAGTAGGTTTATTCAACCTTTCCTAATGATATAAAATACTACAAAATGAAATATTTTCGAAAATGCGATAAAAAAAAGAGAACTAGAAAGGGCACTTACAGAAATCGGTCAGAACTAATAGAAGCAAAATAGGAAATCATAAATCACAGTTGATGAAAATGTCTATGGCCAACGGAGGTATTAACAATTTAACATTACAAAATAATAGCCTCATTTTTTCTCAATATCCGTATTCAGATTCTCAAAAAGATGAAACTCTATATTTGGAAATGATTTTTAGAAGTTCTGTATTTGCCCCACTTTTCCCTAATGTCAGCGATGAGCTAGACGGCAAGAAAGTTGTTCTCTGTTTAAGGTGAATCAGGAAAAGACGTTTTAATATGATTCCAAGGATACGAGCAGAATTATGCTGATCACTTGTGTAAAATCTAATCTAATAGTCGTAAAATGTTGACTGGATTAATAGAATGATTCTGCTGAAGGTCAAAAATTAATAAACTTATTATTTCATGGAATTAGTTATTTGCCTTAATGTGTAATACTTTGTCACCACGTACTCATTATCTGGTTGATACTGATTTGAACATATATACCGCTTTACAGAAAGAAAAGTATTGTATTGCATTGAATAACAATTTTCAACCAAGGAATCTGATTGGAGGTCACAATGTTATTCTCAAAACACTGATTACAAAAAAAATCCCAAATAACACACAGAGTTTTTTATAGGGAAGATTAGAAAAGAGTTATAATTGATACTAAAATTTATTTCGTTCATTATGAAAATAAACCCCTATATGTTTCCAATATTCATGGATATAATTTGTATAGTTTTCACATGTACCATTTTCGCATGAAATTATGAAAATTTTTATATAGTCTCCGAAAATTACGATAGAGGATTCATTCGATTCGCTAAAAAAAATTACAAAAGTTATAAACAGATCAGTAAAAACAAATTGCGGTTTTTTTTAATATCTCGAAAAATATTCAAAATTTTCGAATTAAAAAAAAGATCATCAAATTTGCTAAAAAAAATTTCGACTTCCGGAGCTGTACCTCTATTATTTACAATTTTTACAGAGCCCTGAAACTAGAGCTGAAAACGGGTATTCTGCCATTCGCGCGCGTTTCGTGAATCTGACACAGTAATAAAAAAAATTCAAACATATTGAATATAAAAATTGAGGAAAGAAAAAATTTTATTAGTTTTGGAATACATCAATGAACAATAATCCACGGTTAAAAAATTTTCATCCCAATGTTTCCATTAATTATGCATTTGTTATTTAATAATTTTTTATAAACTAAAAGTTAAAATAAAAACCCTGATAATTAACAAACTAAAACCTTAGGTTTTTTTTTCACTTAGTAAAGTTATTCTCAATAGGCTGATGAATAGATCGCCTTTGCAAAAATTAAAAAATTTAGATTTTCCACTTTTTTATTACCAATTGAAAATAAAAATTAAAAAAGTAAATAATAATGTTTTTCCTAAATCTTGATTGCTTCGATGTCGAACAGTAAAAAGCTACTTAAAAATAATTTATTTTTATTTTTTACTATTATTGTTTGAAAATTGTTATGAACGAATACATTGCTTTTGAGTAAATCTAAAAATTATCGATAGAACTTAGAGATACTATTTAAGAATATAAAGGGAAGCTGGCCAAACTCCGAAACACAGAAAACATTTCAAAGGGAAGGAAGGGAGATAAACATAAATAATGTCTGACTACTAAAGCCTAATTCTATACGTATCAGGTTATTCAATTCAATCAATAGGAATGAAGCCATATCCACCATCATACAAATAAAACCGGACACTTAAACTGTCTGCTGTAAAGACAACTAGAGTTCTTTGTCCGTTGCTTCATTGGCTTTGATAATGTGTACTGCAGTCTTAGATGAAACGTCAGGTAGAAAATCTTGTAGACCACGGCCAGCAACCCCAGTTTACATTCTTTGAAAATCTGGTACATCTACCAAAATTACGACAAACTATATGGAATATAGTACGAATAGTAGCAATTCCTGAAGTGTGAAAAGTACCAGCAATTTCTTCAAATATTATTTATATCCTATAGATATCCCACTTTACCTTCATGACTCATGACATTAAAAAGGTTTCAAAACCAAGGTAGTAGTGCAAAACGTTCAATATTGAAGTCAAATTTCACGGATTAGAAAATATTTAACGTTTGTTCTGTATCTAGCTATAGAGCAGATCAGATTGTGTTATCCAAAACGGTGCGTTGATAATGTTATGATACAAATGTCTTCTCCCGAAACTTCGAAGTACACCATTGAAAATAATAGTGTTTAAATGTGTTTATCTCTCATGTAGCTTCCTATGAACTACATCTGTTTCAATTGTAAAACAAGTGTTTATAGTACAAACTGAATGGGAATGGTGATTTTCGTGTTATTTAACGTTTATGAGTCAGTGATTGTTTCGAAATAATATTCATGTGGAATCTATTGTTTCTGGAGGATTTTTTTCTCCTAGTTTATATCTGAAATGAACTTTCGTGATTTCTTTACATTAGTCTACATATTTCTGAATTTCAGTAGTTCGGACTTCCATTGTCTGATATTAGGTATATAAAATGATTTGAAATCGTGAAAACACTAATACGAAAAAAAAGAAATCAAAATGAATAGCTGAAAATAACAATTATATTAAAAAAAAATTTTGAAATGAAATAATAGTGAAATAAAATTCAAGTAAAAATAGAAAAATTGAACAAAAAATAAAAATAAAAAGCCAAGTTACTTCACGACGTTTCGATTGTTAGTGTCCACAATCGTCTTCGGGTGATGACTGGACTAATTCCTCCGAGAGATGACTATTTATGGCGTCATTCGAGTGCTTTCACTTATCTCTGCTTTCCTTTTTCTGCTTCACTTGTTTAGTGGGAGATGATGGTTTGGCGGGATTTGGCCATTTTTTGCTTGATTATGGGATTCCATATGTTGCGTATCTCTACGCTAGCTTGGCTGAATACGTTGTTGGACAGAATGTATGCGGCTTCCTTTAATTTTCTCCTAAACCAATGTTTCTCTCTGTGTATGATCTCAGCTTGGGACCACTCGATGTTGTGTTGATGGGTCCAAACATGTTCTGCTATTCCTGATTTGCTGGTTTCCCCTCGCCGTTTGTGTTTCTTGTGCTCGGCAATGTGCTCGGCCTCTTAGTGTCAACGATATAGGATTTTCATACTCACAGGGTATCCGGTATATGCAATTCTTGGAATCGCAGTTTGCATTTGGTGGCCTGGTTTTCATGAGGCTGCTACAGATAATGTTTCCGGATCTCAAGCAGGTCTTGATGTTTTACTTGGACCAATTCTTCTTATCCTTTTCGATAATAATCTGATGTAGGGGAGTGCAAGCATTGGTGGTGGCGGCTTCTCTTCCTTGCGAGGCTCCTGCTGTGAGTTTTCAACTCATACGGGACAGTATCTGAACTACGAATCCAATCACCATGAGTCGACTAAAAAAGGAATCATCAAGACTCTATTAGACCGTGCTTTCGGTCTCTGTAATACACGAAGAAAGGTCTCAAGAAGGAACTAGACATCATCAAAAATGATCTTCAACGGAATGACTACTCCATAGTGATGCTGGGACAGACGTATCCACATAACATCGAGTGTTCCCAAGCTGAGATCATACACAGGGAGGAACATTTAGGAGGAATCCCACAATCAAGCGAAAAATGGCCAAATCTCGCCAAACGGTCATCTACCACCAAACCGGTGAAGAGGAAAAAGGAATGCGGAGATAAGTGAAAGTACTTGAATGACCCATGTAGATAGTAATGTCTCTCAACTTTATATTTTTATTTTTTGTTCAATTGTTCCATTTTCGCTTGTATTTTATTTCACTATTATTTGTTTCAGGTATTTTTGCTTAATATAATTTTTATTTTCAGCTATTCATTTTAAATTTGTCTTTTTATTAGTTCTTTCAGGGATTTCAAATCATTTAACCCTTGAGTAAACGGTTGAAAAAATATATCAAGAAAGGACGGGTTGGGTCTGAGATACACACATTTGTTATTATCATTATCTTTTTTAAATAGATTGAATTGATACTGTTCATGCAAAATTATGTTTATTGTTATTCTCACTATTAACCAAAAACAAGTATTCCGATATATTTCACGTTTTACATATAAAATGTAACATAAAAGAAAATTCATGAAAATATACAGTGAAGAAAAATTATGTGGTACATGGATTCGGAACGTTAATTTTGAGCGCAGTCTGGGCATGTATGCTTAGAATGTTCCATACAAATCATTTTTTTACAGATGTGACAGAAAAATC